>JANJGK010006296.1:27500-38430 GCA_039081455.1 Macrobrachium rosenbergii
ATAATAATAATAATAATATTAATAATAATAAGGCAGATCTCTTGTTATCTACTTAAATAATGTTTGTTTATTAAATTTTTATGAACTAACCTGTGTATTATATTTCATGGATCTGTTGTATAAATACAGGGACATTAAATCATAAATATGGCACTTTTAATTACCTGCTCTATGTTAAGTGTGAAGTGCAGATACATACAGAAAACACTTGGAGGAAACACTTACGCCTTTTAATACTTGTGTAAAAATACTTTCTTTTTAGATTAAGCGTTTGAAAAGTAAATCAGACCGAAACCATAATTCCTAATTTATGGCCTCCTCAGGACACTTTGGGACCTTGTTTGAAACTGCTGACGGCGTCTCTCTCTCTCTCTCTCTCTCTCTCTCTCTCTCTCTCTCTCTCTCTCTCTCTCTCTCTCTCTCTCTCTCTCCCTCCCGGCAGTCAGAAATAGCCAGCACATCAAACCTTTCAGCTATCTGTGATTAACGTGTAAGGTTAAAATGAAAAATCCTGTGTTGGTTCATTCACATATTGATTAAATGCTATGAAATTTTGACATTATTATTATTATTATAATTATTATTATTATTATTATTATTATTATTATTATTATTATTATTATTATTATTATTATACCGCTATTATTTTAAGGAAAGGCTGCATTTATTTACTAGTTGATAAAGGGATGAAAACTTCTCTCTCTCTCTCTCTCTCTCTCTCTCTCTCTCAGAGAGAGAGAGAGAGAGAGACCCAATTTAGATAAGATTACAAGGGATTAGAGAGAGAATCTTCCTCTTGTGTGTCTCGTGGAAGTTCTTGATGATCTTAGGATTTTATTTCTTTCTGGGTGAAGGGTAGTGGAATGTTATTGATCTTAATATACACTTCAGTATTCAGTGTTTCGTTGGTTATTAAGTAGGCTAACTTAGCAACAATGGGTCTGGACAGAACGTGGCATGGTAACCATTAACCGCGATGAATACCAGATGATTAATATTCAGTGTTATATTGGTTATAAAGAGAGGGAAAAATAGAAACATTGAGTTTGGTTAGTACGTGGCACGATGACCATTAACCGCAATGAGTACCAGATGAGTGAAAGTTCACGTTGAGGCTGAGAAGCCGAGAAAGAAAGTCAGTTGTTTGTTATGCAGAGATTGTTGCCGATAGTGAATTGTTCGCAGTTGAGTAAGTTTTTTTTTTTTATTTTCCTGTCATTCTTATATCAAATGAAGGTCTGGGTGAGATCTTTAGAAAACTGTAACTTGGTAAATGATTTGTATTATAAAAAGAAAGAAATATTCTGAGATCAGTAAAGATAAATTCGCTCTAACGTTAATGTTATTTCTATAATTTTACTGAAAATTTCTCTCATTTTGACTCTGGGGCCTCCCCAGGATACATTGCCGCTCGCACCAAACCTCTGAGGCAAGTTGCAAGACCCGGAAAAGACGAAGCTTCTCACGGGGTGTAGGGGCGTCAGCCGCACTCCCAACACGAGTTTATAAAATACTCTTGGGAGAATGAGTATTGAGTGAGTGGGGGAATTAACAGGGATTGTGGGAAATAATTTGGAAGTATGGTTTCTTATGAACTGCTTCAGTTGTGCCAACAAATGTCTTACTTTCTGTTTGGGACACCTGTTGTCAGGAGAGCATTCATTAAAAGTATTATTTCCTCTCAACTACAGGCTTCGATGCGCTGGGTTTCTTGGCTAATGACTCGAAGGCTCTAATCACACTGATTAGTCTCTTCTTCTGCTTCTTCCGCTCGTGATGGAGAGGAATTTCTTGCTTTTTTTAAAGTTTTGGTGGCATTTGATATAAACAGGTTTCGTAGAAGATGTCTGTATGTCTATATTTATAAGCCTCTGTTTTGTGAAGAACAGTTCAGTTGCCTGTGTAAGATATCATGAGTCTTCGTGAAGATTTTTGTCGAATGCTCGGGAATCATGTCATGAATGAAGTTGGATTCAAGTTGGGTTCTCTTAGAAGTCAATTAGGACTGTCTGTGAATGAACGGTTGTCAATTACCCATGCACAAAGTAAAGATTCATCCGGTCATTAGTATGAAAATAGTGTTTTTTTTTTTTCACCTTTTCCTAAAGTAGACCAACTGATTTTTTCCTTGAGAATGTTGAGATTTTGTTGTGTTAATAGCTGATTAGTTTCTCCCATTAATTTTTCATGTCTTTAATAAGCACCTAGTCATGTATTTATCATCAGTATCACATTTAGCTGAGACATAATTACCTCAATTCAGTCGTTTCATGTTCCTCTGATAGAGGGATAGAAATATTCCAACTATGTAATCCCGGGATTTCTTTGGTGTATAAATGAGGATCTTATTTGAGGATTTATCTGATTGTGCTGTTCATTGAAACTATCTTCTTTAAGCCTTATCAGATAAGAGTCAATACCTCCAAGACTTTAGTCCAGTGACTGAATAATATTGAGAAACAATACCTTCCTTCCGGTAATTTCCCCAAAGGCTCTCTCTCTCTCTCTCTCTCTCTCTCTCTCTCTCTCTCTCTCTCTCTCTCTCTATCTCTCTCGTTTAGGCTTTTCTCCTCCTTCATTTTTCTCCCTCAGTGCGAAAACATCACGTGACTCTCATTGTGGTTCGTCTGCTTTTGTTCGGAGGATAGAAACCAGGTTGGAGAAGAAGGAAAAAAATGGTCGTTTTTTCTTATCTTTCAGTCTTTTTCTCTCGGGTATATTTTTTTTTTGAGTTGTGGAGATTTAAAGTACAGCATTACGGTTATTGAAATTTATCTTAAGTGCTTTGTGTGTGTGTGTGTGTGTATGTATATATATATATATATATATATATATATATATATATATATATATATATATATATATATATATATATATATATATATATATATATGCGTGTGTGTGTGTGTGTGTGTGTGTGTGATTATATATATATAAATATATACAAACATATATATATATATATATATATATATATATATATATATATATATATATATATATATATATATATATATATATATATATATGTTGTGGTGTAGAATAGATAGGGAAATTAAATAGAAAAGAGAGAGAGAGAGAGAGAGAGAGAGAGAGATAGAAAGAGAAAAAGTTAGGAGAGAGAAGGAGAGAGAAATAAGAGTAAAGAGAGAGGCAAAGAACACAGTGATAACGGCCAAATGCTGTTGTGTCGTGTTATCAATACGCGAGATGTTTACATTGCAGTATATCGTGTTTAAGCCATAAAAACAGTCGTAAAAATGGGAAATAATGGCCTCGCGATTGAAGCCAAGCAAAACATGAGTCAGCACAGTCTAAATGCTTACAACAGCTGATTCTATAGCCCCGCCTTCTCCGGAAGGTGTTTTCGTGGAAGTTCCAGGAATTTGGGGGTTGACCCAAGTGATATACTTCTTCAGCCTCCAATCAATTATGTGTGGGAGGGGTCTTTCCCACACCCTCCTAAGATCACCTCCTATCAAGTCCTCTAAGGAGAGATTTGAATCACACCCACTACAGTCCTTCCAATCAGCTACTTGAAGGGGAGGCCTTGCTGATTAATCCTTCCAATAAGGCTAGAAGGAGGTGGAGATTTACAGATAGCAAGTTTCCTTAGGGTTCAACGAGTGAGAGACCGACGAGGAGACGAGAGTCAGAACTGTGTCCTTCAAGGGAGAGTACTTCTCCCAATCGCTTCCGTGTTCCCCATATAGACTGATTCAAGAGTGATTCGTTTCTATCATTGTAACTTGTAAAATTTGTACTGATCTTTATAATAGTAAGTACTAATTAAAGTGAAGAAATTACCGATCTCGTCTCTATACGCCTTTCTGAGAGATATCAATATTTAAAAGGAATAAATATACAAAGATAGCACATCATCCGCGAAGCGATCTGAAGGACACCTCGAAAGAAACCAAGGTAAGAAGAGAAAGACTAAAATCTATGCAAACATATAACGAAGGACGTAAAAAGAAAGAATAATAAAAAACATTACAATTGGTGGCAGCTAAAGTGGATCCAGAAGGCGAGACGAAACAAACGAACATTAATGAAATTATCAGTGCAATTATTTAAGTTACAGTGAAACGAAATTCTACAAAACGAACTTAGATTTTTTTACGACGACGAACAAAATATATCAGAAGAAATAAAAATACTCCAGCGAATAGCAGCTTACAACAAGAACGTCGAGTGTGAAAAAAAAAAACAGTTTAGTGCGTCCCGAAGCCAAAAACATTTTGAACTGTTACCGTCAACAAATTGAGCAAGACGCCGACAGCGATAATAAGCCCAGTGTTAGCGACATTGCATCGAGTGATTGAAGAAAAACAACGTACAAACTTTCAACAAGATTCCGAAAGCGGAAAACCACCGCGGAAAAACAACGCAGACGTAGTGATCCGACAGCGAAACATTCACCGCCGAATGAACAACATTTAGCGATATCACGATATCAACAACACAACACAGTAAGGAATTTACTGTCCACTCTCTCTCTTAATAAATAAGTGAAGATATATTTTTTTTTGCATCTTGCTATAAGATTGAAAATTAAGAAAACTCTCTCTAGTGAATAAAATTCTTTTTGCATAAATACCAGCATTACTCTCTCTATGATAAATTAATTATTTAGTAAATAATTTAGATAGGGAATTAGCTATTTTTTACTCGGTTGGTGATGAATATTTGAGAAGTTATATATGTAATTTTGTGTACTTATTATAATGAATTTTAATGATATGATGCCCAATTTCATATAAGAATTTATTTTGAGTATTGAAAAAGGTTTTAATTGTACACTTGAACTCAATAGAGAATTTAATTTTTTTTTGTGTGACAATTTGACAAATTGTTTTTAATCTTGGTACAATATAACGAAAATTTTTTTTTTTTTGATTGATGTACTCTGAGTGAAAAATTTTTTTTTGTGTGGACATGCAACGAGTATTTGATGAATTACTGAACACTGTTAGACATTCACATTACGATTTAAGACCGTCGACAATTAGACGAAGTCGAATTTCAAGACTAAATTCCCACTCCGCTGTAGTGCAAGGAAATACTAACAATAATAACACAAATAACCAGAACCAAAATAGTGTTAATCATTCTAATACTACTAACAATAATAATAATAGTAACAATACTAATAATACTCGCACATTACAATTTTTTAATATGAACCAGGCGGCCGTCATAACAACCGCCACTCGCTTCTGTGGACAGGTGGATGATTCCAATCCTGACAAAAGCAGACTCGAAGCCTATACTGTAAATCATTGGCTAGCAGATGCAGATAGTCGTATAATTTCAGGGGGAATAACAGATGAAAGAGCTAAGATAAATGAAGCCTTGTTGCTCGTCAGCTCAGAACATGGAGACGCACATAAAACTTTGAATTCCACAAGTTTTAGCAAACTTAATAACTATGTAGAATTTAAAGAAATTTGTTTATCACTCTGGGAACCAGTAAATCAGACTGACGGTTTATATAACCTAACTAGATTTCTTAACCCACAATATAAAACAATTGCTAATTTGTACGCAAGCGTGGAGAATGCAATAGAGAAAATAAGCGAAGATTTAGAGAAGACAGGTATTACTATAGGAGACAAGGATCAGTTTGGGGCTAGTGCCCAGAAATTAGTTGAGCTACGGCATGTATTAAATTACGTGTCATTTGGAACCATATATAATATTCTTGGAGAAGAGGAAAAGAAAGCTTTCAGAAAAATAAAACTTGATCCCAGAAAAACAAGCCTTCAAACATTGAAGACAATGAGAGAAGAAATCCAAAGGAAAGAGATAAATCTATCCAAGGAATTCGTGGGAACAACAGAAGCACAAAATGAAAGGAAAGTCAGAAATAATAATCCTAATTTTAAACTGAATAATAAATTCTATGATAATTCCAGACAAGCAGGAAATAGACCAAATACCTTCCAAGGGAAATATGCCCAAAATACTAAAAGAAAATGGAATCCAGATCAAAGGGGAAGAAACAATCTAACAAAGAGTGGACCACACAAACCTTATAGATATGGTCAAAACTCAAACACAAACACTTCAACCCAAGTGAACTATTCCGCTCAAGGGGCGAGACCCAAGACAGCCTGCGAAAACTGCGGGTATACAAATCATTTTACAAATGAGTGTAGAAAACCTAGAATCTGCACGGTTTGTAAGAAAATAGGACATTTAACAAAGAATTGCTGGTTTAAAACACAAGAAGGAAATAAAGAAATAGTTGAATTAAGTAGTAACCGCTCAGCATCAAATAAGTCTTCAAATCAATGACAATTTATCCCTACACAGAATACCACAAGAAAGTCCCTTCAAGAAGATAAATTAAGAGAAGAATTGGCAAATAGGAGAAGTGAAGGTTCATCCGCACTATCCATATTGCAGAGTAAAGAAGTCGTATTTTCCATGGATGAAGAAGAAATAATCAGAAAGGATTTACCTATCATTAAAATTCCAATACAGAATAAATTATGTACTGTCCTTATGGATTCAGGTAGTACTGTAAGCATAATAGATAAACACACATTAACAAGTTACTTAGGCGTTAAAGAAACGCTAATTCAGGGTCAAAACAAGATAATAAAAGGAGTAGCGGGTAAACAGATAAAAAGTTTAGGCAATGTGAACTTAGAAATAGACCTTTCGTCACATAAAACTGTTGAAAGTTTTATAGTTCTAGAAGACAGGTTCTTTCCCGCACAGGTGTTGTTCTCATATAAATTAATGAAGAAATGTGGAATTATACTGAATTGCCGAGAAGGAAGAATTAACCTTACACCAGATAATAAAAAGAGCGTATGCTTTACGCTTGAAGAAGAAAAGTTTCACCCAAATCTGATCAATTTGTCTGAGACGACTTCAACAAGCGACAAAGACATACAGAAAATAACCTATCATCAAGAGAACAATCAAATTAAAATGAATGGTAACGGAAAGGAGGAATTTCCACAATTACAGACTAGAAAGTTAAGATGTGCACATCCAGAAATTATACCCTCCAACAAAAGAAGTGACCCAGAAATAAATAAAGGTGATCTCCAGTGTTCTGAATATGACAAGGAACAAGACATTTATGAGGATAATTATGCAGAGATAAATACAGAACATTATAGCAATGTAGTAATCAGCTATGATAATGAAGGGAAATTAGTAAATGAGGTACTGTTGTTAAAGAAAATAAATAAAGTAGATATAAATGATATAATAGCAGTAACTGAAGAAACTAGTATAGATGCAGAACATTGTTACTTTGCAGAAACAAAAGATGAGGAAGTATGTTGTGTAAGCACTGCTGATGATAATAAAGTACAGTTAATACTAAACAGACAGGTAATTTTGCATCCAAAGTGTTTAACAAAAATACATCTAAGGGGAAAAGAAGAGATAGGAGTTAAAGATGTTCTTTTACTAAATGAAGAGTTACCAGAATTTGTCAGAATGGATAATTCTTTAGTCCACATGAAGGGTGATACTTGTGAAGTTTATGTCCAGAACTACTCAGATAACAAACTAACACTTTATGCAGGCATTATCTTTTGTAAAGGAATACCTATTAACAATCCATTACTAACATTAGAAGAAGAAGCATTTTTCTCTGTAACTGGTCAAACATCTGAATTAAGCAAAGAAGTGAATAAAACAGATTTTCCAGAAAACAAAGATAGATTAATTCAAGTATTAGAAAAATACAGAGATGTAATAGCAATAGAAGGAGATAAATTAGGTAGAACCAATGTCCTAAGGCATAAAATTGTATTAGATGATGGAACAAAACCATTCTTTATTCCTAATTACAGATTACCAATAAGCCAAAGACCCATAGTTGATAATTTGATAGAAGAAATGAAGAAAGATGGGGTAGTCATTCCTTCTAAATCTCCATATAATTCTCCATTACTACTTGTTCCAAAGAAAGATGGAAATTGGAGACTTGTGATAGACTATAGAAAGTTAAATTCCAACACCATCCCCGATAGAATGCCAATGCCAGTGATTCAAGATATGTTAGCTCAGTTAGGAGGTGCAAGGATATTTTCATCTTTAGATTTACTTAGTGGATACTGGCAAGTACCTTTAGACGAAGAGTCGAAACCATTCACAGCCTTCAGCACACACAAGGAACACTTGCAATTTGAAGTCATGCCATTTGGACTCACTTCGGCTCCTTTAACGTTTGTTAGATTAATGCTTCAAATATTAGGGGATATAGAAAATGTTGCAGTTTACTTAGATGATGTTATCATTTTTAGCAAAGATTTAGAAAGTCACCTCAAAACATTAGAAATAGTCTTGGAAAGATTAAGAAGAGCAGGATTAAAAATCAAATTAAAGAAATGTCAATTCTTAATGAAATCCTTGGAATACTTAGGACATGTAATTAGTGAAGATGGTCTGCGAATGCAAGCAGGCAAGATAAAAGCAATAGTTGAATATCCAGCTCCTACCAATTTGAAAGCATTGAGAAGATTCCTAGGAATGGTAGGCTACTATAGACCTTTCATTAAAGGCTTTGCTACAATAGCCAAACCATTAACAGAATTAACAAAGAAAGATGTCAAATATGAATGGAATAAAGAACAAGAGACAGCTTTCCAAACACTAAAGAGTAAAATGACCAGGAATCCCGTACTAGTCTACCCAGATTTCTCGAAGGACTTTTACTTAGCCTGTGATGCATCAAGTACCGGGCTAGGGGCTGTATTATTACAAAAGGACAAAACAAGAATGAGAGCAGTATATTATGCCAGTTTTGAATGCTGCACAGAAAAATTATAGCACAATAGAAAGAGAATGTTTAGCATTATACTGGGGTCTAAGGAAATTTAGACACATAATTTTAGGACATAAAGTCAATGTACTTACTGATCACAAACCAATTTGTGATTTGTTTAAAAAGAGAACTTTTACAAATAACATGAAGTTCAATAGATGGTTCATTAGTGTGTTAGAATTTGCACCAGAATTCAGATATATCCCAGGAAAATTTAATACACTAGCAGATGCATTATCCAGAGCCCAAGAAGAAACAGAGAAATGTATTACCACTAATACTTTTTGTTTTAGCTGTCAAGTGGTAGATTTAGATTTGGAAAGAGTACAAATACAACAAGGAATGGATACAGAAATCAGGCATATAATAGGACAACTAATGACAGATGAATCTTTAAAACCTGATTTTGTTTTAATCAATGGATTATTGTATAAAAGACCAACAGAGAAGAATGGTTATTCTCGACTATACATCCCGAAAACACTAATCAGAGAAGTTTTAGAACTAACACACTCATACAAGTTAGCAGGACATCCAGGAATCAAAAAGACAACTAGAATTCTAACCAGAAACTATTTTTGGCCCCATTGTAGTGAGGATGCCAAGAACTTTGTACAAAATTGTGTAGTTTGTAATAGAAATAAAGGTAACGTAAATCCAAAAGCTCCACTTGAAAAATACCCATCAGAGTTTAATCCATTTCAGGTCGTATCTATGGACTTTTTAGGTCCATTTCCTACAACTGTTAGGGGGAATAAACAAATATTAGTCTTTTTAGACTATCTAACAAGATATGTAGAGATTGTACCAGTAAGAAATAGAGATGCAATTACAGTAGCAGAAGCTCTTAAATCTAGAATTATTACGAGACATTCATGTCCCCAAGTTCTTCTTTCTGATAACGCAGCAGAATTTAATAGTGAACTTTTAAGAAAATTATGTGAATTTTATGAGATAAATAAATGTCAAATCACAGCATATAAACCAAGTTCAAATGGAGCAGTAGAAAGAACGAATCGTAAGATAAAGGATATCCTGAAAACTTTAGTTAAACCTAATACAGAAGACTGGGATTTAGCTTTGGAAGACGTACAGTTTACTATAAACAATACTGTAAATGAGACAGTAGGAGAATCACCACACTACTTGTTATACGGATACGAGAAGAGACTACCAAATACGTTACTAGATGATGCAACACCAGACCGACATACTTATAACTACGATGACTATATTGCCTGGAAAACTAGACGTACATATGAAACGATCAAACAAACGAGGACTAGACTTAAGGAAGCTCAGAGTGTCCAAGCAAAGTACTATGACAAAAATACAGCTAAACCAAAAATTGTAGTAGGTGCTCAGGTATATGTTCAGAATCATGTTCCAGAAGGTCCTAATGTAAAAGTATCCGCAAAGTTCCAAGGTCCTTATAGGGTATTAGAAGTGTTGAAGTTAAATAAGCTAAAGATCATAAGTGAGAGTGATCTCAAGGAAAGAATTGTTCATACCAATCATGTAAAGGTAATAAAAACAGACTCTTGGTCCAATAAGAGAATAGTTGAATTATTGAAAGAAGTTGAACAGGAACCAATAAATAACAAATACAATTTAAGAAAAAGATAAATTTATGTAAAGTGTTGAACTATTAGATATAAACAATGTGTAGGCATTAAAATACCTCATGTATACAGAATATCTGATAAGGCTTATTCTTACAGATACAAACATGCGGTTCTTCTTGGTTATCATAACACTGCTTTATGTGTCATCTGAGGTGGTGATCCGGAAGGGTGCACTACTAGAGAAAAAGGGATCTGTGAAATTAATAAAGGACTTGGGCATAGTGAGTATTGACATTACATCAGTGCTTATCAATGAAATGACATTGAAAGATGTCCAAAGGGAATTAAAATCATTAATTAGGAAAAGTGAAAATAACAGTGTTTTACCATTGTTGGAAAAACTAGATAATGACATAGGAAGTGTGTTAAATACAAGATCCAAACGATCCCTCTTACCTTTTATAGGAACAGCACTTAATCAATTATTTGGAGTCGCGACAGACTCTAATGTAGAAAAAGAAAGTGCCCGTATAGACAAACTGGAGAAATGGGCAGCAACAAGAGGCAT
>JANJGK010006297.1:0-17500 GCA_039081455.1 Macrobrachium rosenbergii
AAAAAAGAAAAATCAATCTGAATTACATTTAATCATCCTATTTCAGATACTAATATTGCAATTTTTCTTCTGAACGTTTTTAGATATGTCATGTGATTCGTATCTTCCATATGGTCACAAGCCAAATGTTGATAAACAAAGCAAGAAAACTGCAACTATTGATCATAGTGTCCTTTACTGTATGTTACTGTTTTTTCCAAGAAATCACTTTACCGATTTGTAATTTTTGGCCATTTGATGCATATTTCAAAAATATATTTTGATGCAAAATTGCGCGACGGCCCATGCCTTCTCAAGTACTGGGGTAACAAATGTGAAAACTCCTAATATTTCAAACACCGAAGAACCGGAACTGTCTTTGGTATGAAAAGAAGGAATGGTAGGCAGCTTCATCTCTGCTAACCCCTTGTGGTGTTCCTGAGTCTGACACATCGTTTATGGAGCAATTTCTTCCAGAGCCGGGAATTTCGTCGTCTTTCGCGGCACTGAAATGAGTTCGAAGCTCAGGTAGAATTTTCAGATAAACGACCGGGATCAGAAAAGCGCATTCGTCGTTGCTGTTGATAAAAGAAAGCTTCATAAAAAAAATCCAGTCATTTACCTGAATTATGCCTTTGTATGTAATTGTATGCTCGTCCGTGTTCCTTTTTATTTATTTAAAACTTTCAAGGTGAGGGGCTGTTGATACTTATTATACCTCTTAATGGCAAAATATTGGTACTCGTGACGTTATCTTTGATAAAGAAGTAGATGTTTATAGAGATATTCAATACGCAAATCATAAGTAGCCATGGTTCTGTTTCGTTTGGAATCTATGAAGAAATAGATGTGTGAGAATCAAGCCACCATCCGACCAGATAGCGTATGTATCATTTGTAGCAAGAAAAATATCGTCATGACTGCAATACGTGCAACCTGCTATTGCATCAATAATGCTATTGCTGAATGTAATGATTTTACGTCGTTATTCTACAGCAGTGTATTATCGGACGATAAATTAGAATTCACTGTATCAAGACCAGCTAATGTTACTTCCTCGCACACAACAGTGAATTCTCCGTCAGCACCTGCTATACTTTTATTGATAGTAGGATTGTATTGGTCATTCTATCCATATTACCCACATATTTCTCTTTAAACAGCATATTTTATATTTAATAACGACCAAAACAATATTACCTGAAACCAGTTTTATTAACGACCAAAACAATATGACCTGAAAACAGTTTACATGCACCAGCAATGCTGACAAAGAAAGGAAATAATTTCTTTTTAAGGCCGCATAATTAAGGCTTTGGGAAGAGTGGCGCAGGAAAGAGGTGAAAAATGTCAAGTCTATTAATGGGACGTTGGGATCACACTTTCCCATTTCATTTCGTTAAAGAGATGTAAGCGGAAATAATATTTCTGGCCTTTAATAAGCAGTTGTTTTATGGAAAAATAACCTCAAATGATAAATGGCAAAACTAGGTAGTACCTTGTTAGAGCCAGTCTTCATACCAACCAATAATAATAATAATAATAATAATAATAATAATAATAATAATAATAATAATAATAATAATAATAATAATAATAATAATAACAGTGGCTAATTCTAAAAGGAATGCTATACCGGTTACTCTTCATGTTACATATGACTTAAAATAATATAACATTCATAGAATTCATATTCATTTTTAGAAACATATAAGTTCGGTCCGTATATTTCATGCTTTCCATCAAACATTTTAGAAGCGTCAACCTACGAGGGGACTCTAAGGATTTCAGAATTCTTTTATATCTTTAGTTTTTTTTGCTTGATAATTGCACTCTCTAAGTATGACCGAAAAATATATATAAAAGGATGACGTACGAAAAGTTAAATGAGTTATTTGTAAAGTAAAGAAAAGAGTTGCCATTCGAAAGAACGTAAGAATAAACAAAGAGCCGAAAGGAAATTAAAAAATGCCAAAAACTAAAAGAATAATGAATTAATGTGCGTGAGGAGACTTCTGTGTGAAATGAGCTTAACTTGAAAGAGTAATGTGAAGACTGCCAAAATCTCGCCAAATGAGTGAAGGCGTGATATGAAAAGCAAAAAGCCCTCCAACTTATTCTTCCTTCTCCCTTTGAAGCTCTTTTCTTAAAAAGAGGAGAGAATAAAATGAAATATTTATATAAAAGCATCTCCCACTTCATCAAGAAAAGGGAAGATCTTAGCCAGCAAAGGCCTCAGTGTGCAAGAAATGTTTCAGAGGAATTCCGAAAGAAAAATGCTGCCATTCTGAGATCTCACATCTGGGCTCGACTCAATTTTAGAAATTAAAATTATATTCTTTTTGGGAGAATTAATATCATAATTTTTATGTGTGTATTTAGCCATTATTAGCGTGGTAATGATCAAATTAAATCAAGCCATATTTTTTGTGAGCAAGTGAACATAAAAGTATTTATGTAATAAAAATCATCTTTCGAAGGTAAGAGTGCCTAAGCGCTATTGCATGAAACACCTGTCAACTTATACGTACAGTACGCAAATTCGTGGTTCCTCCATACGTTTTCATTACATTCAAGTAAGTCTTACATTGCTTTACCCGAACATTTCTCTTTGTAGCATTACCCTGCATATTAATATATTCTTCAAATCCCTCCTCGCTACACCTTCCTAATTTCTGATGGTTTCCCTCTTCAGACTTATCTCTTAATAATTCTTAATTAAATTACGTTGAGGATACATATGCTTCTTCTGACGTTAACTTAAAAGGAGTAATGTTAGCCATACATTCCGCTAATTCTTTCCGAGAAGAAATAATTGTCACCGGCGTCATTGGTCTTTAGAGATTCTATTGTTATGTAATAGAGATGAATTATTAATACTAGATGTTTTCGTTGTAGAGTTTTCATGCATTAACAAAAAATCAGTATTACATTAGTCATGATAAGTAATGGAATGCAAGAAAACTTATATTAATCCGCATATTGATCAGGGTAAACAATTAAACCAGGGGGCAATGTTTCCTCTACGAGTATAATATATATATATATATATATATATATATATATATATATATATATATATATATATATATATATATATATATATATATATATATATATAATGTATATATATTGTATGTATATATATATATACATATAATATATATATATATATATATATATATATATATATATATATATATATATGTATGTATGCCTGTAGATATTTTTCTTGTTCCAGATCAGTTAATTCCTATCCCAAAATCCTGCAAGACCCTTCATGAGCGTTATCGGTCATTCGACCCTCTCTGCCTAATAAACTAAAATACCTGAGCGTAAGCCTCATAAAAACGAAAAACAAGATCTTGGAGTAGTCAACTTATTGCATAGTTTATTTCAGTACACTTGAAGCTGCACTCTCCCGCAAAACGTTGCCATGGCCATGGCACCAAAACTGGTGGTGTTTATATGTGCAAGCCTGTACCTAAGAGGGTTTGGTCTGATTTGATATTCATAGCCGGAGACCAGTTTATTGCCTTCTTTCACTTCATCAAGATTCTGTCTTTTCCGAGACGATAATCATTCGTGCCGGAATGCCTGTCTGTTTCAACGTAGCCAAAATGCACTTCGCCTCTGTGTTCACATCTATTTAGTTAAAGCTGTTAAATAACTAGATGCAACGACGAAAATGTTGATGAAGTGAACATAACTTTGTTGTATAGGACCGAATATTTTCTACTTTCTAAACAAGGTTTATTATACCAAATATAAATTTGGTTACTTTTACTTTGCTAAATTAATGCCTCCTGACGTGGCTGATGGGTATATAAGTAGGGCAATTCAGGGGGTTGAAATGCTGTATCACAGTGGAGATAATGTAATCAAATGTCATTCAAAGATTTAAGGAATTTCTGGATGATGGAAAGGTGCCGAAATAATGGGTGAAACAGGTCTTTCAAATAAGTACAAGAAAGATGTTCAGCGTGTAAATGATCAGCGTGGATGTAAGTGTTCTGTTGCCATAGGAGCTATAGCTGTCATTGTAAATGGTCGTGGGTATGCGTGTGTGTGTCGAGTTCAGGCTAAAGATCTTTATTGTGTGGGTCTTGAGCACAAGGCATCATCCCCAAAGGGGTTACTGTGTGCACGTGACATGCACAGAAAGAATTCAATTCTTAATATTCCTCTCGAGTTGTGTTTGGCGACAGAGAACAGAAGGACTTTTCCTCTGTCTGTTTTGTTCATCCACAATTTAAAATGGTTTTCTTTCCTTATCATGCTAGGGCGTTTTCAAAAATCAATAGATGATACTTGTATTGGGAAACAAGCTAAACGAAGGAAAAAAGACATTCCTCCAAAGTTACCAGATCCTCGGGACTTAAAACGATAAGATCCAAAGCAATTAAGGTCTGACCATCAGGATGCTGACTCTGGCGACTCTGGTAAAAAACTTACCTATCTTGATCCTCTTCTGCAGAAACGAGAAAAAGGATTCAATTAATCCGCTCTGTTTTTTTATCGCGGTTTCACAAAACGTAGTTGATCGAATTTCCGCCATGCAGCCAAGGAAAGGAGAAAGAGAGAGAGAGAGAGAGAGAGAGAGAGAGAGAGAGAGAGAGAGAGAGAGAGAGAGAGAGAGAGAGTTCCTGTAACTGATTCATTAAGTCATTGCAGATTTGTAAATCAGTTTATTATAGAAGCACTTTCAAAAAGATGCAATACATATTTTCAGTCGATTTTGCTAGTGACAGGTGTTAAGTTTTATACAGGTACTGTTATTAACTGATTTGTTTATATATATTTGCACACACACACACACATATATATATATATATATAATATATGTATATGTATACACACACAAGTTGTAGCAATAGTAGTGGTGGTCCCTATTAACGTTGTAATGTAAAAATAGGTGGTTGAGGTCATTAGTAAAATGGATAAGCACTTGCACGGGAAAGTAATGAATGCATTGTATTGCTTCTTAAACATTTATTGTTTTGATATTGTAGATCTTGTCGTTTTCTCCCAACCAGTCCTTATAATTTTACCACCGAGAGATGAAACAAAATTTTCCAGTTAGCCTAATAATTAGCATCGATATCAGTTACAGATATTCGTTAAAATGCCGTGTTGGATGATAGAAGCGTTCGTTCCAGTAAACACCACACATGTGACATAGCCCCTAAATCCCTTGGGTCTGGAAACCCAAAAAATTTGGAACAATAAATTTTGTGCGAATTCTCTCCAGAACCTTTTCTAACTTTTTCCTTCGTATTCTGGTCCCAAATATTTCCTGTTGTTGGCATCGGCTTTCCCCTTGGATACTGGGATTGTATAAATATACCTTTCCGGTTTTTTTTTCTTTTCACACGCCCACACGCAGATTTGTACTTTCGTGAAACATATCTGTTTGTTGTTCTACTGTATCTTTTATTTTCTTTTCTTTAGAAGTCTCAGTTTTTAGAAAAAAAAAAAAAAGGTAGCTGCAAGTCGAAGGGAGTCATGGAACCGAAACCATTGCAAAAATTGAAACTAGATTGAGAGAGAAAATGGAATTTGGAATTTTTAACAGGTGCGGGAAGGATGCATCAAAGAACGGTAGCGCCAATAAAAAAGAGATAATAACAGAGTAGTCAGAAAATAATTGCTTTTATACCGGCAAATATAATAACAGAGTAGTCAGAAAATAATTGCTTTTATACCGGCAAATATAAAACATTTCGGTATCAAAAATACTTCAGAGAGCTCGCCTAACTTCAAAATTTTCCTTTGTGTTGGTGAGATTCTCTCTCCAATATGCAAACAATAACAAATACATTATCATCCAAACATATGTAAACGAATTTATTTTGTTCTATTGTTTCTGTGGAGCCATCTACCTTTCTCTTCCTATCATCTTGCCAGATACCTTTCAGTCATGAATTTTAAGCTTCCCTGTTGACGGTAGCAGAGCTTTAGAAACAAAGAGACTGGGTCAACCAGATAGAGAGAGACCTGGAAGGAGAATCTGGGAGAGAGAGAGAGAGAGAGAGAGAGAGAGAGAGAGAGAGAGAGAGAGAGAGAGAGAGAGAGAGAGAGAGAGGTATAATATTTCAAACTCTCCAAATCTTGCAATAAAAAATTTTCTGGCTTGAAACGCAGTTTGCATTTCGACTAAAATAACCACTAATAATAATTATAATAATAATAATAATAATAGCAGATCTGTTCACATAGAATAATAATAATAATAATAATAATAATAATAATAATAATAATAATAATAATAATAATAATAATAATAATAATAATAATAACAGCAGATCTATTCACAGACAACTAGGCTTTATATTCTTAAATTTCAATAGTATTTCAGGAACAGAGCATATCAGTGTGAACATCTGTCCAAATATATATGTTTTGCTTGAAATACCTATTAATTTTTAATTGTCTTTCATCTAACATGCTCAATATACAATTTTTGTTGCAGTGATTGAAATTACAATTTCCTGTAGTGTGGATACTGGCTCTCAATGAGTGCTACCATTGTGTGTAATTCATTTATAATCATATCTAATATTCAGTTTATATCAAATAATATCACTCTGTGGTAGGAATATATTGAGTAATACGTAAGGGGAAAATTAATAATTTTATTTTAAAATTTAGGTTATAAATATCTCAAAATATGAATAAAAATTAATTAATTTTGACGTGTTTCTAGTTTCGTTCTTAGCTAAGCCGTATTCTTGTTTATATGAATACCATGTACCGTTTCAGCCATTTTTTTCGCAATTAAAATGCGGTTTGCATGTCTAAATTTTTTCTTTATTTCCACTTTTTTTTTCATCATTCTCTTCTGGCAGTCTTCTCTTTTTCCCGAATATGGGTTAACTGTCAAGAAATAGCTTGTTTTGCAAGCCAGCCTTCTGTGATAAAAGTTGTTGACCCTCAGTTGAACAGTTCTAGCTATATTTGCTAAAAAATCATGCATCATCATTATCATCATCATAGCCTTCAACGTCGCTTGACGCAAAGGATATCTGGGAAATTCTGCCTCTTTCCTCTCCATTATCGTTAACATGTCTCCACTCATCTCCGTGGCTTTTCTCATAATTCTCATCCAGGTAGGCTGGGGGTGTTACGATCTTTTGGCGCCTACAGGAGCTCAGCTGACACCATCACGTACTATACTTTTAAACTTAGGTTTAATCATACTTTCGTACGTAGTTTCAGTCGATTTGAGTTCCAGATCGTAGTCAGCCTGCTCATTCTTTGATGTAACTTACTCCTTATGTGGTCCTTTACTAAATACCAACTCAAGAGAACCTGTAATGGATATTACTGTTTCTAGGTATTTGAAAGATTCATTCCCATTTCCATCACATTTTATCCTAATTACTTTCGTTTTTCCGAGATGTATTTTGAGTCCCATCTCCATGTCTGTGATGCATTCTGCCAGACAAGGTTTTGAAATCTTGTGCTGCTTTGCTGACTAAAGCAGCATCATGTGAATGTTATAAATCTGTCAACTTTCTATTGTTATTCCAGTCTAAACCTTCTATTCCATCTCCGACCTCCTCTTTATTATAAGATCTATGAGAAGAACAAACAGTAAAGGTGACATGTCATTTCATTTTAGCACCCCACTGTTTACTGCAAAACCATATGACAACACCACATCAATACTAACATTGCATCTACAGCAGTTTTACAGATTTTACAGGAATGCTATAGTTACGCAAGACCTTTCACAATATTGCTCAGTGAATTGTGTTAAATACTCTTTCTTAATCAGCAAAAGCCAATTGAAGGAGATTTTGAAATTATATAAATATAATGACATGTATGTGTTTTGTGCAACTTCTGCCTTTTTTTTTTTTTTTTTTGTAACATCGTGCTCGCCTCTAAGCTCGTCATCAGCTTCTTTATTCAGCCTATTGAGAATAAGCATACTAATTGTTTTCCTTAAAACCAGATCCAGTAATCAAAGGTGGAGGTTGGTCGATGAAAAAATGGTTCTGCATTATTATTCTACTTATATATGTCAAATGAGGAAAGCAGAGTCAGTAGGAGAACTATGTTACAGAAACGCACAAATATTTAGAACTCGATAAAGTTATATAAATTGCACTTGATTTACGCTTATGCAGTCAGCTGCGTAGACTATTACAGGCTGCGGCGAATCAAAAACAGAGAAAGTAAAATCCGGACAAGCGACTCGGCATCATTAGGTAATTAACACCTATTTGCAGACGAGAATGAGGATCTATCTATCGAGAGCTATTTAGGCACAAGGCAAAGAATAAACTTTTTCTCTATTTCATTCGATGAATAATTAATTAGATTTTAAAGGGATGTCCTTGTACGCTATTAACTTATAAATAGTCTCACACATTCCTCTTGCGTAAGATGGATTCTACGGTTCAATTACAGATATGGTTTTCATAAAGGTCATATTGGAATGCAGATTACGTACTAGATGTTTTTCTCATTTTCATTGTTCCATGTTTTTGTTATTCTTGTACTTTACAGTTAAGCAACCGGTGTAACGAAGGGTTGCAAGTGTGTCAAGTGTTGCAGTGTGTTAGAGGTAGGAAGAGCCATGCTTATAATTATAGGTAACTATTAATTTAACATATTTTGGTTTAAATGCTACAACTTTATTTTTTAATGGGGTTAATTTTTCATAAAACTACATTGTGACAGTGCAGTAAAAATTATAGTTTTCTCCATGACGAAATGCTAATATAAACATTGGTATGTATTTATGCATCTAAAAATGCAGTTAATAAGCAATGAATATTTAACCTTTCTAAGATAAACGAGAGCATTTCTATTTACATATCGTGAAACTTCCCACGCTTTTCTGAAATTCGTAAAGAAAGAATCGTTGAAATGTTATTTTCACTTGACTAAACAATATAGAAATGAAAAATATTTTTTTCATCTACAAAACTTTGTTCAGTCATCACGTTTCCACTTCAGTTTGAATTGCCTCCGCAGCAGACGTGAGGCAGCGAACAGTTTTCGAGTCACTTGTTTTTATGAAATTTTTCCCTGACAACTTTATCGTCTTATGAAATCGTGTAATATTTTACTGAAGTAAAATATTATACCGGGAAAATAGCAACAGTTTTGAAAAATCCTGGGATACAGCATCAGTGTCTAAGAATACTAAAATATTGTACAACTTTTTGAGGAAAGGCAACCTCAGTAATACTGAATTGAACGAAAACACATTTATGTGCACATTCAGTAAACAAAAAAATTATAAATTCATCCAATAACTCTCTGGGAGAGAAGTAATACTGTTAATGTGCTATTGGTTATAACGTAATAACTAATCATTTTACGATAGTGAGTATGAAATGTTAATAATAATAATAATAATAATAATAATAATAATAATAATAATAATAATAATAATAATAATAATACGTTCGATGTACTGTTGGTCGTCTAATAAACAAAACAATGTAACTTTAGTTATGGGTGACCGACAAGGAGAGCTAGACACCAAATACAAAGCCCTGCATTCTCCAAGTTATATGTATGTTGTATGTTGGGGCTCTTTTCAAATGACCGTACATTGCTCCCCCATTTGGCACTGGTGTTGTTATTTGTTGTCAGAAATGCTTGCTTCAACCTCAACTTTTATGAAAATTTTCTCGCATCTTTTCTATTCCAAGAGCAGAAAATTTTGGGTAGGCCATATTAGGCAACACAGTATGAATAACTCTCGTCCTTATTGTGATCTTTTTTTCTTATTTTATTTATTTAGCTTTCCAGGTCTGTCACACGACTTACGATAATTCGGTGGCATACGAGAGCTAAGAAATATTAGACAATTAGGACCATTATCGTTTTTTCATATTCCGAATTGGTACTTCAAGTTCTTGATTTGTTGCAAATAAAAACAAAAATCTTATCAAACTTGAGCTGAGGAGTTAAATTTTCCTTCCATGGAGTTAAGTTACTCCTTTGTACATATTTTTTTCAATAGTTCAGGAAGCCATTTTCACTTACCAAGAATCCAAAATGTTAGCCATGGATTGTTTGCATTGTGATATATCGTTTGCTGAGGAATGGTGAGTTCTTTCCCATGGTTTTAGCACTTCCCTCGTTTAAAAATGTTAACTGAAATTTTTTAATTCGTAGTATCTTAATCTACAGGAAATGTTACGAAATAATGTTATTCACTTTTTTATTGCCAATGGAATCTTTCCATTCAATAATAACATACCAGAGAAAATGTGTTGTTATCGAATAAGAATATTCGTATAAATACATTTGCTGAGTGTGTCGTGTGATGTTAATAAAATGTATTCCAATGGAGACGTTAACCACCCATCTCCCTACACAAACACACACACACACACACACACACACTTATATACATATACATACATACATATATTATATATATAATATATATATACATGTATGTGTTTTCTTTTATTCAATTTCTGCACTTTAATAAAATGCAACAAATTACTCTACTTTTCCCGAGCCTGTGAATCAGAATTTCCATCGCATTTAATTTCCTTTGTGAAATTGAACTTTTACAAATGTTCCTATTGAAAGAAACCTAACTGTTCTCTTTTAGTGCTCCTCAAAATGCATCTGGCATTGTCACTTGAATAAGAAACTGAGAGAAACACGTCCCCAGCGTGAGAAGAAATACACAGCCGTGTCATTAAGGTATGAAAATCCTTTCACAGATATGCAAAAGAGAAACATTTCCATTTGAAACTGGGTTTCCTAAGTAATGAAATGCAATCGTTGGAAAATCAGCGTCAACAGATCCTTTAGTTCGCGATTCCACGACGTTTTGATCAAAGGGGTCTCTCATCACTCGTGTTTATCATTCGTTACCCTCTTCTTATGCAAACAACAGTTGCATGGTGTGAGAGGAAGATAGTCTGTCTGCATTACTTGGGTCGTTTGCGTTAAAGTTGGTGGATATATGATTTAGCATCAGTTTTTTCAAATTAAATGGCGCAAGTTTATTTTCCAGCGTTAGTTTCTAATGTTTAAATTGTAGTATAAGTAAATTTTAGCCTTGGACTCGGGTAGGCTCTAACGACTACCGTATCGTTATGTATCAGTGCAATTGTATTTAATAATTTATAGACCGAAAGGGTAAAGGACTAACCCCAATGGAAGCAACAAACAATTCTATGAAATATTGTAACTAAGAAAATGGAAGTACGACGAAAAATCTAGAGCATTACATTTGGAGAAAAGGACCAGCCCCCGAACTGTAAAGTCTGAATAGTTGAGGCAAGATGTGCCCCGTGGGATTTCATAGGCCGCCTGAGGAAGAATTGTTCACTCCACCAGCTCAGTGGAACACTGGCCGAAATAATACCTATAACGACGGGACAACATCAAGACATTGTCATACAAAAGGGGAAGATCTATATAGTGGCATAGGTGGTGTCTTTGAACGCAAATTAACATAGATTTAGTTATATATAAGTAATAATGAAGTAGAGAAACGTTCTCTGAAATAATGTGCGTAATTTTCAGAAAAAAAGGTAAAAATACAAGAAAAAACTTGAGACACGAAAGCTATCTTAACCCCTTGTTGTTATTATGAGACAACTCTGAAGAGCAAGAAATTTGGTAATATTATCAGATTATTAGTGTTTATTAGGTGTTGGAGGAAATGCTTTTTGTAAATAGGCCACATGAGATCAACTGATCGCAGCTATTTTAACAGTGTTTTATCTTTGCTTGAAGATCAAAAGGAAAGGCGATTAGACTTTCTTTCCTTGAGCTAGGCATACTGGAATGTGACAAAAAAGTATTAGACGGAATAACGATGGATTAGTTTGTTGTGTGGTAATAACTAAAATTGCTTATTTGTTATTCGGGTAATATAAACAGCACAAACACATAATGCAATAAACTGTGATCCGAAAAACATATAACAGTAATTATAGCTATTTATTCAGAGCATAGTGTTAATAAAAATTTCGTTTCGATTCTGGATTTTGCAGCTTACACATACAAGGTTAGTACTCTTTTCGCTTTTGGTATTACGTGCTCGCATTCTAGTTGAACATTAAAGTTCAATGACCACGTTCATTTTTAACCGTCTGACCGAAGGACAGACCTTTGCGCAGTTTTATATAACTATACAAAAAGCTCATCAGCAGCGTAATATGCCACACATGTTTCTTACACTGTTGAATCCTGAATCTCAAGGACTTCCTTACAAACTCTTCCGCATCTACTGTATATTCAGCCAGCAGTTTCTCTGCCACCTACTTTCATTTCATCCGAGAGTTCAGAATTATATATAATTTTCAACACACTGGTAAATCTCAATATATCCAAACCTCCCGAGAGCACTCCAGTTTATTTCTCTCATATAAACGTATCTTCTCATCATTATTGTACGTCCACATTTTATTTGTTCTTTTTCAACCATTCTTACGCTACATATTCTGCTCAACATTTCGTCTCAGTAGCTTTACCCTTTATCAAATGATGCTTATTTTATGGCAAGTCTAAGTCTATTATATTAATTATTTATAAAAGTAAATATTTTTATCTTTTTTTATTTGAAAGGAATCACTGTAACAACTTGTTATTAGGTTCATTGAGTTTGCAAAAGTGATGTACTGAATATCAATTAATGTTTTTTAGCAGATACCTAAAACAAGGGGCTAAGAGATAAGGCTTTGTTCATGGAACGGAAATTTCCTTAATATATCTCTCTATGTGAAATTCAAAACCTTCAAGACCGTGGCATTTATTTATGTTTAAATTTGATTAGACCACACTTAATTTATTCTACATCTTAGAAATCATTCGTGCGTGAAAAAGCCATGCTTTCAGCATTTCAGTTATTTAAGTTATCTGTATTAATGAATACCTTTCTTCTAACACCTTTAATAAAGAGAATGCGAAATGGAATTAGGGATAAACATCCTTCGGGGAACCTCTATGAAGGCAGCTTAGGTCACTATGATCCTGGTTTTCAAAATCCTTGCCTGAGATAAATAATTTGACTCTCTCTCTCTCTCTCTCTCTCTCTCTCTCTCTCTCTCTCTCTCTCTCTCTCTCTCTCTCTCTCTCTCTCTCTCTCTCATTCAAGTTGTCATACCCACAGCAACGCACACACTCCCTCTCGTCCGTGCTCGAACCGTGGTAAATATCTTCCATAACAAGCAAGCCATAGATCTTTTCATAAAGGACAACAGTGATGGCCGGAAACACTTTTCACTGTCCTTTTTAGATTCAGGATTTTACATGAAATTCCTTATACAAAGGATACTCCTGAATTGCTAGTGTTTATTTACTGTCTAATAAATTAACATTACATTCTTTTTCTCAGAGAAGGCCTTGGGTTGCATTTAGTGTTAGATGTAACTAAGTTTTCACATATAATATTTGGTAAAAGAAGATTAAATACATTTTCTTCCGTCGTTCTTTTTCATGGAATCAGGCTTTGTGCTTCTTAATTGTGTGTTTTTTTCGCTCAAAATCTTTGAATTTTGTAGTTCCAGAATATATACAACTAACGTAATTGAACTTGTAATAAAATTATGTAGTGATATTTTAATTCCATTGGTGACCATTTCCATTATGAAATTAGGTTATTTTTTTATGTAAATTTGCTGAAAGTAGGAAAGAAAGAAACCAGCTGACAAGGGCAGAGAATGCCTTAACCAGGAAGTGCATTATTTTGTGCCTCAAGATCAAAAGCGAGCAGGTGACTTCTCTATTCAGCCGTTCCTTTGATGTCCTTCTCAGAGGACAACCTCTCCTTTCCCGAAATTCCACCTTTTCAGGTGCTTTTGTTTTGGGTGATTTTTGCACAACTTTACTCTGTTGAAATTCGATTGATAAGATTTGAAATGTAAGTGTGCTTGTTTAA
Organism: Macrobrachium rosenbergii; assembly: GCA_039081455.1. Lineage (NCBI taxonomy): Eukaryota > Metazoa > Arthropoda > Malacostraca > Decapoda > Palaemonidae > Macrobrachium > Macrobrachium rosenbergii. The sequence continues at coordinate 13,856 of JANJGK010006297.1, forward strand.
GTTTTTATTTGCATAGATCTATACCGTCGACATGTTCTATTATCTTATATCAGTATGAAGTATGAATGTGTACGTTTTCAGGCTACACAAGCACAAATGGAAATACACATACGCAGTCTAGAATAAAACAGGTATAGGTTCGTGAAAATCACTTCCCATTGTTCTTTAACAAGAACGTTGTATTAATTTTATAAACTTTCTTAATCTGTGCGTTAGACAGTGTGCTAAATTTCAGGTACTTACAATTTCTCTGAAGTTATTTTGGGTATCCATCTTCCCTTCTAGAAAAGACTTAATGATTTTTACCTTTATTAATCTCATCCTTGAGGCAAGAAAGGCTTGAATTCATGTCAATTCATAGGTAGGCTAACATCTACCTGTGGGGATCATTTTAATCCCATTCTCGCTATGATAATGAAACGTTATGTGGATTACTTTAGTGTGAAATAATTACCAGTTATCGATAAAGAGAAATATTAGTTCTATTTACACAAAAGTACAATGATAATGACTTAATCATTTCTATAATGAAACACAAGAGGTTCGATATATTGGTTGAATCGAACATAGATGAATATCAGTGGCAAAAATCTGTAGTTCCTGGAAGAGGAATTTCACTTCGGTGCAGAAATGGGGGTCACATTTCCATCTGCTATTATCATAGGCCCCCACTGGCAGCAGAGGTTTTGGCAAGAATGTGTGTTTCGTCCTCAGAAACGATAAAGCAATAGAGGAAATAGCAGATGTTTTGGTATCGAGAAATTAGTTTAAAACTGAATTATACTGCTTTCCGCCTTCCGTTATCCTTTAGAAAAGATCTAGTATGCCAGTATTTCTAGTTTTGTATTAAGTAAACATATTTTCTTTCATATATAACAATATGAACTGAGAGAGCATGAGTAACGCATATATTCTCTCCTAATAGAAAGAATTGTGGAAATGATAATTTAGTAATGGCAGCCAGTCATCCGTAACCCACAGTTATACGTGAGATATTTGGTTACTTAAAATTAAAGAAAAAAGCCTCATAAGGCTAAATCGTAATTTATATCAGCATTTCAGTAAAATTTCCTGTCTTACACAAGCGAACAAACATAAACATAGGAATACGTACACGCGCGACCTCAAATAATAAGTATACCCTCACCCCGCTCTCTCTCTCTCTCTCTCTCTCTCTCTCTCTCTCTCTCTCTCTCTCTCTCTCTCTCACACACACACACGCACACACAAACAGAAACCCACAAGGGCAAAACAGAAACAATTCCAAAGAATGATATCACTATTCCTAAGCAAATAACCCGCGAACACTTAGCTAAATCAAATCCCCTCTTTGCTAAAACAAATCCCCTCTTTGCATTATGTCTCTCGGAGCTTTATCGAAGCGAATCAAATAATAAATTATTAAATCATGTGTGTGTGTATGTGTGTGCATATATTTGTGTGTGTGTGTATGTACATATATATATATATAAAGTGGCCTACTGACACATTGATAATGAAATTTGAAATACAGTCTTAAGATTAATTTTAATAAAAAACGGCGAGCGTCCAACTGTCAGTTGTCCCCTAAATTATTTCGCTTGTGGAAGGCATTTGCGAATTTAATTGGTAGAAATCCTACTGGTATGTTAGGTTCTGTCTCTTCCATCACTGAGATACGTTTGGTACGATTTTTGTGATGAAAATGAAAAGGATCTAATGTTGTTCTATTATCAAATGCTTTCATGTTCTTTCTGTATACTGTGCTTACACACACACACACTCACATATGAATGTATCTGTGTGTACATACATACATACATATATATATATATATATATATATATAAATATATATATATATATATATATATATATATATATATATATATTTATATATATATATATATATATATATATATATATATATATATATATATATATATTTATATATATATATATATATATATATATATATATATATATATTATATATATATATATATATATATATATATATATGCATATACATATACATATACATATATATACATATATATAAATGTGTGTATGTATATATATATATATATATATATATATATATATATATTATCTTTCCCTTTCATTTGCTCTTATGGCCACCTGTCAAATAGAAGAAAAAAGAGAAAGAAGAACAGAAAAAACCGGATACATGCTATATTTATATATAATAAAAATAATTTATCCTGTTAAATGGGGTGGCTGCATCATTTGAATTAATTTTATATTGAGTCTTCTCAATTTTCTTTATAAGGGAAATTGAGAACACTCAAAATAAGATAAACTTAAATGATGCAGCCATCCTATTTACCAGGACTTGTTTCAGAGAGGTGTACTTCCTTTTTACAAATAATAATTTACCTTTATCATGTGAAATTATCTCACACCTTCGATCATGATGCGATGCAAATTAAAAGCTTTCGATCGGAAACACCTTCGGAAATTGCAAAATACTCTTCACATTATAGTATTATTTTGCCTTTGTTGATACTGGCTAACGCACTTTTGGCTAAGACTTTATCATTAGGATCCCCAAGCAGAGAAGATTACAAATACATTATTTTTCTGGGACTTGTACTTTGATATAAGTTTCAGGAACAGACCTACTAACAGACATACAAATGTACATAACTGTCTTTGAATATATATAGAAAAAACATTTACCAATAAACTGTGCAACCGCTGAGAATTGTGAAGGCCAAAAGAATTGCATTTTTAAGCTAGTGTATTGCAAAGCGGATTTAGAAGGAACAAAGGGGATATAGAATAAATGTACGGATTATACGATTATCCGGGTCTATTTCAGTGCAAATTCTTTTGTCGTAAGATTTATAAATCCCAAGGTTTAACAGGGATTAATTCATGAAAGACTTTCCTGGGTGCCGCAGAGGTTTTTCTAAATTCAGACGAATGGAAGTGGTGAGTGCATATCTGCAAAAGATGGAAAGAGAAATCTTTAAATAATTCTTAGCATTACAACATTTCTTTCATTTGGCCTTAATGCAATGCTGATGTAAAGTACAAAAATTTAACATATATAATTCCTAGAGTAACTAAACCAAATATAGTAGGAAAGGTAACAACTTAACATAGAAGAGAGAGAGAGAGAGAGAGAGAGAGAGAGAGAGAGAGAGAGAGAGAGAGAGAGAGAGAGAGAGAGAGAGAGAGAGAGAGAGAGATCAAAAACACTGATGGGAAAACAAAATTTGGCTTGTCTTTTGGTTATGTAAGAGATATTTCTTCATCTTAAATTACGGCCAAAACTATTCATGTTCTTTATTCGTTAATGTTTTCACTCGCTCAGTCCCTCCAAGAATAACGAATTTAAAACAGAGGATAAGAACTGATACAAAAGAAATCATTTGATTCTCTTCGGAAATAGGAAGAAAAAGGACTTGGGAAAAAGGCCCAGCGGCCATGGAGTAAGTGGTCTCTTTTTCAGCTGATTTGAAATTCAGTTGCTTGTTAAGGAGAGTCTCTCTCTCTCTCTCTCTCTCTCTCTCTCTCTCTCTCTCTCTCTCTCTCTCTCTCTCTCTCTCTCTCTCTCTCTCTTGGGGAAAAGCAGTGTTTTATTGTTGAAACAAGGGCAGTGTAAGATATGGCCATTCAAAAACAGTAAAATTTTAAGA
>JANJGK010006297.1:22500-38429 GCA_039081455.1 Macrobrachium rosenbergii
TTTCTATACCCATTTTGCTGTCTTAACAGGCATTAACATTGACCTGTATTGCGCGTTGTTGATTCGTTATTGCTAAGGACTTATCTATATGTATAGAATTTGCACTGGGTGACAGGTATATTTGAACTACAAGAATATTCTTATGTTAAACTGCTACAAATGTGTTTACAATTTCCACACATTCCTTTCTTCACTGACAACTGTTATAAAATGTGCCTCTCTTATTCTGAAGTTCTGTGTAGAGCTTCATTTTTTTTTTAAGTTTAAAGTTACAAAATGGAGCTCGGCAAGAGAAAAAAGGAAGAATGAAATTAAGTGAGCAAAGAGCTAGGTGGTGACAGACTTGAAAATGGCCTGGTAAAGTTTCTTAATTTTACTTAGAGAAGTTTTCTAACTCTTAGCAGATCTATTGATATGACTTCTTGAAAGAACGCCACAATATCGTGTCAGCTGGTAGCCAAGGACGATAAACAATCCAATTACTGCTTCTTTTAAAGTAGTGTTTTCCAATTTTCAAAGTTATCTTTAAACCTGGATACAAATCAAAAGAATATCGTTTCTGTACATTCAGTTTGAGCATTTTCAAGACACTCATAAGATGTTCTGAAAGTTGTTTAATCAATGACTATACAAAAATTATTATTACAGGAGGTTCGTGAAGAATTTTGCTGACATCGCCCAGCCTTTAACTAATCTATTGAAAAAGAACACTAAGTTTTTGTGGAGTACAGTGTGTGAAAAAGCGTTTTCTAATTTGAAATCGGTATTAGTCTCGGAACCAATTCTTAGATCTCCAAATTTTAATAAACCTTTTGTTTTGGCTGTGGATGCCAGCGACGTGGGCATTGGAGGAGTCTAGTTCAAGGCCGTTGAAGACTCTGGAGCTGCTGATCTGTCTGCTGTTGTGAAGATTTCTCGCTTGTTCTCGGAGAACAACAATCTGCTAGTATTGAGCTGCTTCTTAATGTAAAAGGCAGTTATGTATATGGAGCTACATGTGGAGTACGACGTGCAACTGTGTTTTGAGTGACCTACTGGCTTAATCTTGACGTTAGCAGTTGTGTGTACATCTGGGCTCGAGAGCCTCTTTTCATCTTTTATGGATGTATCCACAGTATCAGCACCAGAGTGGCCTTGTTGGAGCAAGTAGGGTGTCTTCTCTCAGGTAAGAGGAACATCCTCTGTATATTTGGCGTGAGCTGTAGACTGAAGTGTTATTATCCACCAACTGTTTTTGGAAGTGCAGTTCTTCTGATGAGAGTGACGTTCTGTGGCAGTTTTTGTTGAGCGGTTTATAGACTCATCTGTATTAGTACTGGTCTGTGTCAACGTACCAAAACATTGGATCTTCAGCTACACCTTAAACAGGGTGTAATTATAGTCTTCAAGTGTGTGTTTATGTTTATTATGAAAATTGTTCAAGGTATATTGCGAGACTGAGTGTCATGAGTGTATAAATTAATATTAAGGTTTAGATTTTTATATCTTAGGTAGGATTATTATTTCTTTTTGTATGTCCTTCCACTTCTTTCCTTTCTATTTAGTAATAGGCTAGCGTGGTGGGTAATTTTTGGGTCCCTTATTAACATTAAGATTTGGTTTCTTCACTATGAGTAGGGTTTAGCTTTAGTTATAGGTGACTCTTGGAGTTATTTGATGGTATTTTGTAATTTATCAATTTATTACTTTTTGTGAGCCATCAGTGTTTGTGCATTTACTGTGCAATAAATATTGTGAAATTTTTGCCTATGTGTCTTTCTGGTTTTTCCTCGCACCTACTGATTTGTGTTTTTGTCACTGGATTTGAGATTAAAATAAAAGAACCCGTTATGGCTTCCTCCTAGAGGGAGTTCGTAACAAATTTGGCGACCGTGACAGGATCCAGGACAAACACAATCGGTGGTGCGAGTTGTCAGACTGTGCTCTGGGTGAGATTTATCAGTATTTATTTTTGTTGTGCCTCGTCACCTTCCTTCTTTTCCTTTTCACTATGGCTGATGTAGAGTTTAACCCCGTTGAATATTTAGCTTCTGAGGATTGTATTAGGTATTTGAGTGCTTTGACTAAAGAAAATTTGAAAGCTTGTGCTAGGTCGTTAGGCATTTCTTTAACAAATAGGGAATTGAAAAAGGATGTATACAAGTTAGTAAAGAATAGGCTGAGTGAGCTTAAACAAACTGCTGATGAATTAATTAGTGAAAGCATGAGTGAGTCTGATGTAGAAGGGGCTCCGGGATTGAGTCTTTTTCAGGATCCGCCCCACTGTGGAGTGATTTTTGAAGGGTACGGCAGTCTGCCTGATAATAAAAGTCAGACTGAGCGGGATCCTCTGACTGATAATGTTTGTCCGGCTGTTCCTACTCGTTCGGCCAAAGTGGAAAATGAGCCACTAGTAAAGGATTTCCAGAGCATGTTGGAGCTAAAGAAGTTAGAGTTCGAGGAGTTGGAGAGAATCAGAGCACATGAAAGAGCGATGCTTGGCATGAAGTTAGAGTTGGCCAAGATCCAACAAGGTAAGGAGTTTGTGAGTACCCCCATCCATGAAGATATCGGGGAAAAGTTTAGTTTTGGGGATGCTCTAAAACTTGTACCTTGTTTTACTGAGGAGAACGTGCCTGAATTCTTTAAGGCTTTTGAAAGGGTTGCTTCCAGGTTGTCTTGGCCTAGGGAGGTCTGGACAGTGTTGATTCAATGTCGTTTGCTGGGCAAGGCTCAGAAGGTTTATAATGCCATAGAGGAGCAAGTATCTCGGGATTATGAGAAAGTGAAAGCTTTGATATTAAAAGCTTATGATTTGGTTCCTGAGGCCTACAGGCAGAGGTTTAGGAATTTTAACAAAACCCCGAACATGACTTTTGTAGAGTTTGCTCGTGTAAAGCAAGAACATTTTGATGATTGGCTCAAGAGTCGCCAAGTAACTACTTTGGCGGCCTTGAAGGAATTGATATTGATTGAAGATTTTAAAAAATCGTGTGCTAAAGATTTAAGAGTGCATTTAGAAGACTTGAAGGTGACCTCTTTTCCCAGAATTGCTCAGTTGAGTGATGAATATATATTGACCCATAAGGTTGGTACTGAGAACTTCAGGGGTAATTTCCCTGTGGTCAAGGGTAACTGGGAGAGTAGAAAGAGAATGTACTTTAACCAAAATAATTCTAATTTCCAGGGTCCTAATAATAATTCTAATTTCCAGGGTCCTAATAATAATTCTAATTTCCAGGCTAACTCTAAAGCAAATTCCAATTTTCAGGTAAAAAATCAACCAAAAAATAATCCCAGTGGTAATTTTGTAAATAGGAATTTTGCAAAAACTGATAATGCTCATTCTAGTCGTACTATAACTAGTGGTGTGGGAAGTAGTAGAACCTGTTATTGGTGTAACAAGGTAGGACATACCCAGGCTAAGTGTTTTGCTCGCCAGAGTTATCTACAGAGGCAGGCTACTTCTCCCATTGCTTTGGTGAATCAAGTTAAGGCTTCTCAACATTCTATAGAGAACGAGGAAAATGGTAACAAAGGTAATAAAGAGAAAGATTCCCCCATGTGACTGTCATTTAATAAGTATATTTGGCCAGGTAAGCTGAGATTTGAGAAGGAAGTTATAAATGTCAAATTTTTGAGGGACACAGGTGCTGCTCGGTCTTTATTGTTGAGAAGTAGGTTACCTCTTAACGTGAAGATCGCTAACTATATTATTTTAAGTGGTTTTCCTGATACTGTTGTGTCGGCTCCTGTGGTTGAAGGAGAGATTGACATATCGGGTGTTGTAAAGAGTATTAATCTGGCCATTGTTGATAAACTACCTATTCCTGGGATAGATGGTATCCTAGGAAATGACCTATGTAATGTAGGGGGACAAGAATTGTTCCCCATTTTAACCTTAAATAGATTACCAATTGCTGTAACTACTCGCTCCCAGAAAAAAGGGCGTAACCTCTTGATGGACGAAGAGGATTTACATTTAGGCCCTGTACAAGTAGATGTAGCAGTAGGAAGGCTCGAGTCTGTAGGAAGTAGTGATAGTAGTAAGGTAGTTAGAGCATGGAATAGGGCTGATTTTATAAGAGCTCAGCATGATGAATTTGATGTGGAAATAACTGAGGGGGATGATGTTTCTAAGCCATGTTTTGTATCAGAGAGAGGATTATTGTGTAGATTAAGCCGTTCTGCTCTTATGGAATCCTCTGAGTACCATAAGCAGATTTTAGTTCCTAAACAATTCAGAGACGAATTGCTGCAGTCAGCTCATGAGGATCCTTTCTCGGGACATTTTGGGGTAACGAAAACTTTTAAGAGATTAACCAAGCTGTTTTGGTGGCCTAATATGAGAAGGTGTATTAAGCAGTTCTTGCGAACTTGTGAGACGTGCCAGGTCATGGGTAAACCCAATCAGGTATTGCGCAAGGCTCCGTTAAAACCCATCCCTGCAATTGGTGAACCTTTTTCAGAGATTGTCATTGATGTTGTTGGTCCTTTACCTAGAACCCAGTCGGGATATATGTATTTATTAACGGTGATGGATAGAGCTTCTCGGTTCCCAGAGGCTTTCCCTCTTAGGAAAGTAACGTCAAAAGCTGTCTGGGAGAAGTTAGTAGAATATTTTTGTCGTTATGGGTTACCTTGTACCATTCAATCAGATCGCGGTACTAATTTTACTTCTAAGTACTTTCAGGACAGGTGTGCTGAACTGGCCATTCAGCACATCACCAGTGTCCCATACCATCCTGAAAGTCAAGGGGTTGTGGAAAGGTTCCACCAAACCTTAAAAAGTATAATTGGTAAGTACTGTTATGAACGGGAGAGTAGTTGGGATAAGGAATTACCTTATGCATTGTTTGCCTTAAGAACTCACCCAAATGAATCTACTGGTGTTTCTCCTTTCAGATTGGTGTATGGTCATGAGGTTCGAGGTCTTTTGGAAGTGTTATTTGAAGTGTTGATTGGGGGACGAAAACAAATTCAAAATTTAAATATATTTTTATCTAATTTGAAAAATAAATTGAGTGGTGCCTGGAAGTTTGCCCAGGATAATTTGCAAGCTTCCCAGGCTAGTATGAAAATATTCCATGATCGCAAGGCAGTAAGTCGTTCTTTCGAATCTGGAGATCTGGTTCTGGTTTTAGATATGGACCCTGATAGTTTTCTGAAACCCAGATTTAAAGGTCCATGGAAGGTAATAAGAAAGGTGTCTGACCTTAATTATGAATTGGATTCTCCAGGTTCTACTAGAAAGAGTAGAATTTTTCACATTAATAGATTAAAGAAATATGAAGGTAGAAATCCAGATCCTTTAAATATTGTTTATGAAATACCATGTCCTCTAGTTACTGTATTTTCTAAGGTTGATGATCCTGATAATGATGTTGATAACCATGTATCTGTAGAGAATTTAAAAACTAATGTTGAGATTTTTAATAAGGCTAATGTTTTGTTGGAGCATCTGGATGAAGTCCAGAAGAAAGACTTGTTATGTTTGATAAAGTCTTTTCCAGAAGTGTTTAGAGAGACTCCAGGGCTTACTTCATGGCTTGAACATGATGTTGAAGTAGGTGATGCTCGTCCAGTAAAGCAGGCTCCTTACCGCTTGAACCCAGAAAAAGCCAAAGTAGTTGAGAAGGAGGTGCAGTATATGCTGGACCATGATCTTATTCAACCCAGCTCAAGTCCGTGGAGTTCTCCTATAGTTCTGGTAAAGAAACCTGACGGTGACTATAGAATGTGTGTTGACTACCGTAGAGTTAATCAGGTAACCAAGAGTGACAGTTTCCCTCTTCCTCGGATTGAAGATTTAATAGACCGGATAGGGAATGCCAAGTTTGTAACTAAATTAGACTTATTGAAGGGTTACTGGCAGGTGCCATTGTCTCACAGGGCCCGTGAGATTTCGGCATTTGTCACCCCAAATGGGTTGTATGAATGTAAGGTGATGCCTTTTGGTTTGAAAAATGCAGCTTGTACGTTCCAGCGCCTTATGAATAGGGTGATATGCGGGCTGGAAGGTACCGAAATATATATTGACGACTTGGTGGTATACAGTCAGGACTGGAAAACCCATGTTGAAAGGTTAAGAAAACTGTTTCAGGTTTTAAGAAAGGCTGGTTTGGTTGTAAATATCAAAAAGTGTGAGTTTGGTAAGGCTGTAGTGACCTATCTTGGTCATGAGGTTGGTCTGGGGAAGGTTGCTCCTAAACATGCTAATATTGAGGTTATAGCCAACCTTCCTCAGCCGTGTAATGTCCGTGGTGTCCGCAAAATTCTTGGCATGTTAGGGTATTACAGGAGGTTCGTGAAGAATTTTGCTGACATCGCCCAGCCTTTAACTAATCTATTGAAAAAGAACACTAAGTTTTTGTGGAGTACAGTGTGTGAAAAAGCGTTTTCTAATTTGAAATCGGTATTAGTCTCGGAACCAATTCTTAGATCTCCAAATTTTAATAAACCTTTTGTTTTGGCTGTGGATGCCAGCGACGTGGGCATTGGAGGAGTCTAGTTCAAGGCCGTTGAAGACTCTGGAGCTGCTGATCTGTCTGCTGTTGTGAAGATTTCTCGCTTGTTCTCGGAGAACAACAATCTGCTAGTATTGAGCTGCTTCTTAATGTAAAAGGCAGTTATGTATATGGAGCTACATGTGGAGTACGACGTGCAACTGTGTTTTGAGTGACCTACTGGCTTAATCTTGACGTTAGCAGTTGTGTGTACATCTGGGCTCGAGAGCCTCTTTTCATCTTTTATGGATGTATCCACAGTATCAGCACCAGAGTGGCCTTGTTGGAGCAAGTAGGGTGTCTTCTCTCAGGTAAGAGGAACATCCTCTGTATATTTGGCGTGAGCTGTAGACTGAAGTGTTATTATCCACCAACTGTTTTTGGAAGTGCAGTTCTTCTGATGAGAGTGACGTTCTGTGGCAGTTTTTGTTGAGCGGTTTATAGACTCATCTGTATTAGTACTGGTCTGTGTCAACGTACCAAAACATTGGATCTTCAGCTACACCTTAAACAGGGTGTAATTATAGTCTTCAAGTGTGTGTTTATGTTTATTATGAAAATTGTTCAAGGTATATTGCGAGACTGAGTGTCATGAGTGTATAAATTAATATTAAGGTTTAGATTTTTATATCTTAGGTAGGATTATTATTTCTTTTTGTATGTCCTTCCACTTCTTTCCTTTCTATTTAGTAATAGGCTAGCGTGGTGGGTAATTTTTGGGTCCCTTATTAACATTAAGATTTGGTTTCTTCACTATGAGTAGGGTTTAGCTTTAGTTATAGGTGACTCTTGGAGTTATTTGATGGTATTTTGTAATTTATCAATTTATTACTTTTTGTGAGCCATCAGTGTTTGTGCATTTACTGTGCAATAAATATTGTGAAATTTTTGCCTATGTGTCTTTCTGGTTTTTCCTCGCACCTACTGATTTGTGTTTTTGTCACTGGATTTGAGATTAAAATAAAAGAACCCGTTATGGCTTCCTCCTAGAGGGAGTTCGTAACATTATATTCTCTACAAGTCGATAAATTGCATATTTCATGAACAATAACCGTGTCATATTTAAACTTTAGCATGTACGTAAAAATTACCTTAAGAAGAAAACAGTTTTTGTAATAAGAATCAATAGTGATAACGCCTAACGAATTATATGGATAGTGAAAGTAATATGATTAGCATATATCTTGATGTTTCACTAAGGCGTTAAAAAAACAGTTTTCTTTACGGAATTAAATGTGTACTGAAATCTAGAAGAATATTATTGGTAGATAAAGTTTTATGAAAAGAATAGAATACGAAAATAAGTAAAGTTCATCCCTATCAAGAAAAAAAAAATTGAAAAATCGTATTGACGAGAAAACAAATTACTGCAGGGTTAAGAGCTGATATTGCCTCGCAAACGGTGCCCTCCAGAACTGAATGATGTAGTGGGCCCTTTAGAGACCTTGGATATTATTGTAAATAAATAAATACCTTTGGTTTTGCTGTATGTTATGGGAAAGGGAGGAGAAAAAAACCTATTGATATTTTAAGTGGCTGACTGAACTAAAGCATTTATGTCTGTTATTAGTCTGTTTGTTTCGGGGGACATACTTCGTCATGGCTTTATCCTCAGTGTAAATGGGCAAAAATGGAATGAACTTTAGCTGAAGAATCACTACAAGATCGGGCTGGACGATGTAAGACACTACATTTGGATTCTGTGTTCAAAAGAACGTATTGCTTTACTCTCATTTCTCTTATTCGTGAACTACGTTGTTATTCCAGAAGCCCAAAAGTAATATCATCCCATTCTCTGAGGATGTCCTGTTGATATTATAAGGAGTAGCACGAAAACAATCATATCAATTAAATTAGGTCGACTGTATTCCTATGAACTTAAAAGTGAACTTATGGCAAGGCACATGGTTCTGTAATCTCAGAATTGTGATGCACCTCACTCAAAACCTGCTTGTTAACAACTGCAGATCTTCTCTATCTCTCAACAACTAACTTAATTCTATTTGCAATTTCCTTTCCTTGAGATCATACAGTCTGTGCAATCCAAATCTCCAAGAAAGTTCCTTTCTATTCGCACTGATATAGAATAGATCAATGAGAATTCCATATTCTCCATCTTTGTAGTTTAAACTGGCCTTGTACCAGTATGTTCTCTTGTTCCTTGGACAATCCGTAATAGTTCTACCCTAATCAAAAATGTATGCTATGTCTTCTTCAGGTTTCACTGCAACCTTGTTCGAAATAAACCACACCAGACTTTTAATCTTTAAAAGCCTGTGCCCAAGTATATTGGGTTAATACGTACCACATTGTGATGACAGTGATGATGTTGATGATGCTATTAAAAGTTACGTACTCATAAGAAAACAGTTCGGCGTTCATGAAAACGATCACATAAAAAAAAATTGATATTTTCACTTCTCTCTCTAAAAACGTACCCTTAGTGTCGACAGCCTACAAGACAAAAACATAATCAAGATAAAGTTCTCAATTTTGCTCCACGCAGATACAAGCAAATATAATTTCCTTGAAAACTGCCGTTTGAGAAAAATGACTGTCGAACTCCCTTGCCTTTTAGTGCTTATTTTCTGCCGACAGCCTCAGTCTAACGAACTGGGGCCTTTTTGTTTTCTCTCCCTCGGGGGATGAAATGCCTTCTTTTTGCTTCCTAAAATAAGATTATTCCGCTCAGACTGACTGAAACCTTGCCTTGAAGAGCTTCGATGATTTTGCTTCTCGGAGCCGATGATGTAGTTTAGGAAACCTTGTTCTATACTTTGTCGTACAGTGAAAAGCATCGTCTGTTTATCTCAGGATGCCAAAATCTTTATGAATACATGTAACGTCACAACACTTTATTGGTTCAAGAGAATATTGCGCTGAATTGGTTAAATGTGCATGACATAGCAATGGTAAATACACATTTCGTTGCAGTTCTTAAGGAAAGGTATTTACCATTCTTTAAGGACGCTTAAAATTGCCTAATTATGCTAGAGAGAAAAACCCGGAAGTTCCCCCTCTTGGTTTTCTGTGTTAACCTCTCATCATATATTCCCTGCAAGGAGCATTCACAGGTCACATGAAATAAAAGTTCATTTTACCGATAAGGAAACAATAGACTATTTATAGACGTCACAGTGGTGCAAAAAGGGAGAGAATGTCATATTGTGGGTTTAAATAAAAGAAGGTTAAGAAAAAAACAGGAAATGAAAGTGCGATTGTTGAAATTCTTGAGAGGGGTTGGGATGGAGGCTGTTTCCTTTATTCGTGCAGGCGTGTAAGTGTGGGCTGTTCTTGTAATGACGCAGTTATTGAGCATACTATAAACGTTATGGAAGTCAAGCTGTTTCTGAATTTATAAGCATCGCGGCCTATGCGTATCACGATGTTATTTTAATAATCCGTTATGATCTATTGATATGAATAACTTATCTGTATTAGGTGCGCATTATAAATTATATTCAAACTACTCGACCAGAATTATGCTTCCTACAATGTAGGTTCTGGTAGGTGACATGGTAAACAGCTTATCTGTATTTATGTGATTTTCCACTTTTTTTTTTTATTATGCCAGAGAAAATCCTTTAATTACCCAAAATGTAATGTTAGTTAGGAGATTTTCAATACCTTTGGATATTGAATAAACAAATAGCGATCTTAGAAAAACATTTAGGTAAAATTGCTCCCATTCTATAAATTCAAGCCATATATTAGATTAAATTAACTTTCCGTGTGCCTTCATCTATGTGTGTGTATATATTATATATATATATATATATATATATATATATATATATATATATATATATAGATATATATATATATATATATATATATATATATATATATATATATATATATATATATATATATATATATATATATATAGTCTAGCATAAGGTATTCTATTAATGGTCTTTGAGTGGGTCCAAAAACAAACAAAAACAAGACCTCGCATTTTACTACAATAGTTTCACTAAACTGTAGCCAAGTTTACTGCATACTTAAGAAGTTAAGCAGGATACAGTACTAATTCTTAAGTGCTGACTTTCGACTTTGATCTCTTGTTGAAAGTTTACTGCAGCGAGGTTCTTTAATCAAAGGAGTATATCGTTTTATTTTTCACAATCCTCGCTTCATAAGGGTTAAACGCTGAAAATAAAATTGATTACAGCATCAGGGAATGGCCTACCATCCACATAAATTTCAGATTGGGAAAAAATATTTCTCACTTGAAATTAATCTCGCTAGGCATACCTAAACAGCCTCGCGTACAACACACACACACTCACACCCATATATATATATATATATATATATATATATATATATATATATATATATATATATATATATATATATATATATATATATATATATATGTTGTGTATTTGTTTGAAGAGATAGTATGTAAGAAAATAATATCTCGATACGCCTATTTCATACTGTTTATGACAATATATTTATCTTCTAAATTGAATATATGTTCGCACCTACTCCTAGAAACGTATTGAAGCTGCGTTTATGATTTTTATTGATATAATTTATTATTTGTATTGAGGAATTTATTTCTGGTGATAGAAATTCATTTCTCGCTATAATGTGGTTCGGATTCCACAATAAGCTGTAGGTCCCGTTGCTAAGTAACCAATTGGTTCTTAGCCACGTAAAATAATTCTAATCCTTCGGGCCAGCCTTAGGAGAGCTGTTAATCAGCTCAGTGGTCTTGTAAAACTAAGGTATACTTAACTTTTTTTGATATACAACATAAAGCAACGTTCAGTTCATGAAAATTTATGTGGTGAACGCCCTTCGTTTTACACCCATGGCTGTTTTTAATTACTTGTCGCTGAAAGGGTTCCAGTGTTGATTGTGGGCTCAGTTTTATCCCTGTGATTGAATCACTGCGATGTGTGAGCTTTTGGAATTTTGAAATTAATAGCTTATAGATTTTTTTGTCCCTCTTTCATGAGGCATTAACAAGTGTTTAACATGTAGAAATTTTTTTAATGGGTGAGTTTTCTCAGAACGTTTTCCATTCAAAATTAACGTAGCATAGGACAGAGTATTCTTTATTTCTGCTCCGTGTTATTTCAGCGGTTGCGAATACACACATTCTTAAGTACACACACACAGTCCGATATCAACTACTTCATTGTTTTCACCCATCTATTTTTCTACTCTTGAACTTTCTGTGAATAAGTTTTAAAAGAAATATATAATTATGCATAAAGAAATAAAATAGTTTGAGAGAGTTCCATAGTGGAAGAACAATTTTATTCCATGCAGATTCCACACCAGCAGGTCGATACCATGGTCAAATACTTTTCGATAGGATATAATATTCTGATTTTTAGTATATGCGATGTATTGCCGAAGTCTAATCCTTTTTTTTTTTATGATTATGGCAAGGAAGCTAAATGACAAAAGTTATGGTAAAAATTGTAGAAAACAAAGATTAAGTCATAGGGCTCTTTCATATAAAATTTTTTTCCAGTACTTTTAGGTTCATGAGTTTTCGCCAGATCTGGAATTTGGAGAGATTAAAAAGAAATTGCATTTTAATAGCTGTGTTTGTCTCTAAATGAATATAATAACCTCTTGACAATTTGTTATCATTTTGCTTCCATGACGTCTGGTAATAAATATGATTTTCCCTGATTGCTAAGGTTATAACTAATTCGGATGAGAAGAGTGATACAATTGTATGACATTATCGTTGGTGAATATGAAGTTGAAACTATCTGATTGGACATCTGACTTGAGTACCTTTCTTTTTTTTTATCCTGAAGGCCTAGCGTTCTACCAATGCAGAAAAAATGTCATCCTGTGTACGCTATGAGAGAGAGAGAGAGAGATAAAAATGTCAAGTTAGATAAGATATGTCAAGCCTAGGTAATTACATAAGCATAGAGCAAAACTATTGAGCATAAAACCAAATCGTTCATTTTGCTACTGCGTCTACTGAAATGGTCTGCCATTTCAAGATCACTTACCTGTAGAACATCTGGAGGGAGATAAACATGAGGCACAGTGATTAGTAAGCAGTATACCATTTAGTAAATGAAGCGAGAATTTCACGGTGGTAGCTGAGGTCAGGGGGAAACATTTCCCTTGTGTCAAGTCTCATATGAACGGTGCTGCGTTTGCTAGATGAAGCTGCGTGGCTGTGTCTGTGGGGGAGAGAGGGGTAGGGAAGGAGGTTGGTGAGAGAGAGAGAGGAGTGGTTAAGTAATGGACAAAAATTCTTTGTATCTCTTCAGAAGAGTCCGGGCATTAGGAAGTGTATTCACAATAAATCCATAAGTTACTGTAATTGTGGCTAAAGATGAGACATTATAGCAATACAGTACCTTGGTTAAAGGAATTTTTTGAATTTCTTATATACACTATTAGCTTGTAGAAGAACTGTACTTATAAGACCGGAGTATAAAATATATCTCTAAAACCGAAACTCCACTTTAGGATATATTCAGACTGAGGCATTCTCCCTTCTGCACCAGACTTCCGCAGTAGATGTTCTCAATATCTTTCTCATAGATATTCTAGAACACAAGTTCAAGGGAAGTGGGAAAGAACAGAAAGTTAGTGCACACAATTTCCACTTCTGATTTTTTTCCTGATGACGCCCTAACTTCCTCTTCAAGCTTTTGTGATATCATTTAAGAGATGACGCTACGAAAAAATACTTGCAACAACAACACAACCCACAGTTCCGATTTAATTTCTTATTCTCTTGAAAATTACAAGGCGGTTCATCACAAGTGTTTCCTCAGTTTCAAATGACCAGGGTAAAACCAAGAACAAAGTCCCTTGTCATGTAAAGTACTTTCAACAAAGGTCGTGGAAGGCCCAATGTTCTAATGACCATTTTAGAACCTTGAAATTTGTCTTCAAGGATGTTCCTTTCCTTTGTCTTGAATTAACTGTACCTTTCAGGTAGTAGTAGGTGCTACTGGATTGCAACTGCTAGAATGTCTAATTAATTTAATTGTCTGCGTAGCGTAGAAATTTCCTTTACACCGAATACCTGAACGTAGCTGTTATTCCAGGTACTAGAACGATACTGTCCTTAGGATACGAAGCCTAGACATCTCCAGAATTTTTGTTGGTAATTTATTTAAATAAGCCTAGCCTTTTTACTGAACTAGAGATTATTTATGGTAACTCTATTTTTCCCGCAGCAAGTAATGCTTTAGCCTTCAACACGGTGTTATTTCACAGACTTGTATTGGGGAAGAAAAGTAAATGAATGATAATAAAGAACGCACCTCACAAAAGTGACTTGTCTTACGTTACGGCCAATTCTTTAATCCCAGCAACTTATTTTTAAGGAATTTAAGTTTATGGGCTTGAGAGAAAGCCGATATATTCAAACAGCAACATACGGTAAATCTTAAGCAACTTGTTTATTCTTTAAATAGTGGTGGATCTTCTTGTCTTGGGTCCTGAGCGAACTTCTTAAACTTTATTTAAATTCATCGTTTCACAATGTGTAAACTTTTATGTTTAATAATATTAGGCTTTTGCTAAAGTTTTATTTTTTATTATGAAAAATAATTTATTTCCTGTTATTATGGTTACGTTTTTAATTGCATTTGCAGAACACGAAAGATTCGGTACTGAGTTGAACTTTCAAATATGTATAACATTGTATTAGCTAACCTATTGTTTTGAAATGGTTGCTTTCTTATCAATAAACAATATCGTAAAAATTCCTCGTTTCAAAAATAACCGTCTTAAACTGTACCGTAGGCTGTAGTAACAAAGCACTGGATTGCAAAAATAGGAGGGCTGGTTTTAGAATCCTCTACAAGGTATTTATAAACGGTGTTTATTCCTGTTGTTTGTATTGGATTTTTTTTTTCTTCGCAGTGATGGAATTTGAGAACCCTATGAATTTTTTCACAGTTGTACAAATTTTCAATTTTCAGTCATTCTTTTGCCGCTGGGAAGGTGAAATTAAATTTGACGACACGATTCACTCCTCTACCATGATTGCCCACTCTTTCCATTCAGTAATCGCATTATATTTCAACAAAGGGGTAGGAAAAACTGGATTCGCTTCGTACTCCGACCAGGTGATTTGCTAAGTACTGTGAGTAAAATTGACCTTTGCTCGCTCATTGCTACTCTAGCTAAAATGATCTGCTAATGAGGCAGTCGATTAGTATTCATGAATTTTCCAGTCTAATGATCTAATAATTGAATTACCAAATGATTAATGAACTATTTTTTTTATGTAGCCAAGCGACAGTGACGCAGATGTTCACTTACCTGTTGTGTAATACAATGTCGATTTAATTTTATCCTTAAAACTTGATGACATAATTCCTTAATATCTGCATAATGATATAGTATTCAACGAAATGTTCAGTTGTCTCTTGTGTCTCATTTCTTAACCACCGTTGTTTATAACCCATTTCATCTGGATATACATTTCGTCCTATTAAAACTTTATTTCTCTACTCGTTTATCCGAATTGGCAACTAATCTATAACGTATAATTTCCTTTCAAGTTATAGAGTTCCTGCTGCCTTTTTTTTTTGTCAGGTTTTAGTTTTTTTATAAAAAAAACTATTGCGACGGCTTTGTCTGTCCGTCCGCACTTTATTCTGTCCGCACTTCATTCCATTCTGTCCGCACTTTTTCTGTCCGATCTCAAATCTTAAAAACTACTGAGGCTAGAGGGCTGCAAATTGGTATGTTGCCCATCCACGCTCCAATCATCAAACATACCAAATTGCAGCCCTCTGGTATCAGTAGTTTTTATTTTAT
The DNA here is from genome assembly GCA_039081455.1 of Macrobrachium rosenbergii. Classification (NCBI taxonomy): domain Eukaryota; kingdom Metazoa; phylum Arthropoda; class Malacostraca; order Decapoda; family Palaemonidae; genus Macrobrachium; species Macrobrachium rosenbergii. Next base: position 37,764 of record JANJGK010006297.1, read on the forward strand.
TTAAGGTGAAAGTTAGCTATAATCGTGCTTCTGGCGACGATATAGGATAGGCCACGACCGGCCCGTGATTAAATTTTCGTGGGCCGCGGTTCATACAGCATTATACCGAGACCACCGGAAGGTAGATCTATTTTCAGTGGCCTTGATTATATGCTGTAGCGGCTGTACAGGAAACTCGATTGTGACGAAGAAACTTTGGCGCATTTTTTACTTGCTTCATTTGTTATCTGAAGGAAGACGAGTAAACTATGCACTCATCAGTGTGAAAAACTTATCCTGGAAAGTTCGATTTAGAATATTTAAATGGAATTCTATGTGTATTTTGTCCAAAAAGTTTTTGAATTTTTGGGAGGAAAAGAGGAATATGGGTTCACGTTTCTTTCTTGTGTTAGCAATGTCCACCAATTCCAATACGGGAATAGATAAATGGATAAATGGACAAAGAGCTAAATACAAAACATTGAGATCTTAATGTCCGTCTAGAATGAGCATGATTTGCCATCTTAGGCCAGTTTCTATCAAAGATCCTCACGATATTAAAAGAAAGTAAATAGAAAAACAAGTAAACCCTTTGTTGTATCCTGTGTACGTATACTGAAATACACCCATACAACAAAACTGTGTGTGTATTACCTTTGCCTGTTTGGGATTCCTGAGTAAACAGTT
>JANJGK010006299.1:0-38426 GCA_039081455.1 Macrobrachium rosenbergii
TATATATATATATATATATATATATATATATATATATATATATATATATATATATATATATATATATATATATATATATATATATATATATATATATATATATATATATATATATATATATATATATATATATATATATATATATATATATATATATATATATATATATATATATATATATATATATATATATATATATATATATATATATATATATATATATATATATATATATATATATATATATATATATATATATATATATATATATATATATATATATATATATATATATATATATATATATATATATAGTAAATACCCCGGATTCGCGTTCTCACAATTTGCGGACTCAGCGATTTGTGAATTTCTCTACGCATTACTCGCGAAAAAATTCACCTAATTGCGGTATTTTTAACAGAAATATTCACTAATTACTGTATTTTCATATAATTTCCATGACTAAATGCAGTTTTTGTGATAAAACTATTAAAATGCTCGGTTATAAGCCTTTTTAGAGTTTTTTTTTTATTTCAAATATCAAAATAGGCATTTCTAAGCGTTCTTAGAGGGGTTTCAAGTATTCATGGATTTTAGCTATTTGTTAGGGGTTGTGGTACACATCCCCTGCGAATAAAAGCACCAAGTGCTTCCGTGTCATTTTCAACTCATTTTCGAGGTACAATGTGAAAAACACCGAGGGCAACAAAATAAACATAAAAGTTAAAAAAATGGTAACAAAATATATTCAAAATCATGGAAGCAAGTTCAAACCAGGTACAGAAATAACTCAAATGGTGATTAAAACGAAACAATCTAAAAATCTTTTTAACAACAAATGGTCCAGTTTTTACCTACCGTGGCTTCCTTTTCAGCATGTCACCTCGATATTTAATTAAAGCTTATTTGGTTACAAACCTTGGAACCCTAATTAGAATATCACTGTAAGGTAAAATAATTCCATTTTTATTGCTAAAAGTCACTCTGGTAGTTACTGAATAAAAAGTTCTTTGTGCTTCCCCAATAGCACATTCAACAAAATGTTTAGGGTACTTTATTTCTCGGAGACGCTAAAAATATTTTCAAACTCTCACTGAAGAGTTTGATGGGTATCATTTGAATAATGGTGGATATATGAACTTACATCCATGGGCTTTCTATTAACTAAAAATTCAAAGCTATATGGAGCAAGGTGAACATTTACACCTGAAAATGAGAGACAAAAATCATGTTCTTCATAAGTGAAATTAATAAATGGTACCAAATAGGTCAGCTGTAAAAGAAATTATTCTCAAACGAGAAATTCGTAAAAATCTGCTGAGGACTACATATAATTTAGTTGTAATTCTCCAGTTCCTGAGTGTGCGAGAAACCTATTCGATGTATATTGATGAAAACCTATAGAAGTAATTTCAGTGTTTCTACTTAACCAGGCAATGTAAACCTATTTCTTTCTTTGCTCTTGTGTAGAAGGCACAGCAGTGACGTAAATGTCGCATGGAACTTTTGTTTTTATAGTATTGTCCTTAAATAAAGAGGTTATGCTTTTCAAGTTGTCTAAGATAATAAAGGTCAAATTACGATTAAATTCAATATAAACCGCTTTGTAGTACATTTATTTGCTTCATTTTCAAATATAAAACATCGCTGGCTTACAGTGGTATATGAAAGATATTATAGAAAGAAGGGTGAGTTAGGAACTGCACACTTTTTTTTCTTGCAAACCGCTTTTAGTCGAACTAATATTCCCACCAATAGAAGACAGGAAGAATTCAAGAACAAAGCAGGTCCCAATCACAGTTGGTGCCGACCTCGTTTCCAGTTTTATGTCGCCAACAGCAGCTTTCTTCTGAAGGATGTAGGAAGTTTTGATGGATCTCGGAGATGAAAGGTTTCTCATATCTTCCGCAAGTTTTTTGCTTCATTACTTTCTATCATAAATTCTACCAAAGCCAGGATACGTGTCAATGAGAAAAACTTTTTGCATTCACTTCATGGTTTTCATTCACTTCTTATGGATATTCTTTCAAAAAGGGCATTCCTTTGTTTTTTGCTACAGCATTAATAACAGAGATAGGGGTAGAGACAGATAGTATATATATATATATATATATATATATATATATATATATATATATATATATATATATATATATATATATATATATATATATATATATATATATATATATATATATATATATATATATATATATATACATATATATATCGTATATGTTGGCGCGTGAGTGTGATTGTTTTTTCACTAATTTACACTTCCATACCTTTAAACATTAATCCACAAATGCCTCTTGATACTGAATTCACTTTATCTCGGTAATAACTTACATCCAAAGGGAACAGTGATCATAAATACATCTGGCAGGTCAGAATTCGAACCTGATGCCTTTGGGAATTGATCCAGAGTGAACAACTCCCAAAGACATCAGGTTCGAATACAATACAGTCAAGTGTAGATTTTTACCACACACACACACACACACACACACACACACACACACACACACACACACACACACACACACACACACATATATATATATATATATATATATATATATATATATATATATATATATATATATATATATATATATATATATATATATATATATATATATATATATATATATATATATATATATATATATATATATATATATATATATATTGTCACGACTTAACAACCTTCTTAACTTTTTGTGCTAAGGCAGGCTCTTTCAAACTGACTGAAGCCGTTACATAAAAAAAGAAAAAAAAATAACTCAATATTTAGGACTCGATAACTAGCCACAACATGCACTACTGAAGTAATCAATGATGGCAAAGGACAGTGAGGGAGTATGATATAAGAAAATATATATATAAACATTTATTTAAAAAAAAAAAAAACTAATTGAATAACGGTTGACACGAGTATCAGGCCACCGCAGCGAGAACTGAATACCACTTTGCAATTGAATGCTGCCGTAGTTCTAAAAATGGAGGACAGTTGCTAATTCCAATACTTAACTTCTTGAGGTCTTATAAATGAAGTAACCGTTGCAGTAGCAGCAGCGAGGGTCCAAGGTGATGATAAATAAAGGCTGATATACACAGTATGTCTTCTCCCGAGTTTGTCATGCATTAATTATAGATGAACTGATGTTCCAATCGTCCAGTTGAGGAGCGAAGGTGGTACTGGGAATGCGATGAAACCGTGGCTGCACCTCGAAGTCAAAAGTCCATGCATTAGCAGATGGAGAATGTCGAAAGGGAGAGACAGTAGCGATGCGTAGAAAACTCCACAAGCAGGTGGTGGTGGTGAGTAAAGGAGGACACTACAAACACACCATTGCAGCGATCCTTGGGGAATCTGCTACCCTCAGTAGATAAATTCCTATCAGAGGTAATCCCTAACCTCTTTAGCGTTCAGAGGATCACTGATCCCGCGAACTTATGCTGGTTCCGAAAGTCTCTCTCATTGAATTAGAACTATCCTCCTTAACCCTTTACCGCCGAAGCCCTATTTACAAAAACGTCTCCCGTATGCTGGTGGCGTTTGGTGAGTTAGCGCCGAAGCGGTAAAAAAGTTTTTTTTCAAAAAATCACAGCACGCTTAGTTTTTAAGATCAAGAGTTCATTTTTGGCTCATTTTTTTGTCATTGCCTGAAGTTTAGTATGCAACCATCAGAAATGAAAAAGAAATATTATTATCATATATAAATATTGGAATATATGACAGCGAAAAAAAAACTTGTATATAATTGTATACAAATCGTGCTGTAAGCAAAACGGTTAAAGCTAATGAGTTAATTTTTTTAGTTGTATTGTACACTAAATTGCAATGATTTTGGTATATAAGAAATTTTAAAACGATCAAAGCAACACAGAGAAAATATTATCACAAAATGATGCATGAATTCATAACGCGCGGACGTAAAAAAATGTTTTTTTCAAAAATTCACCATAAATCAAAATATTGTGCTAGAGACTTCCCGATTGTTGAAAAATGAAGCTAATTGATTGAATATTATTAGACTGTTAGTGTTTTAGCTTAAAATTGCAGTTTTCGACCATTCCGGTCGAGTTAAAGTTGACCAAAAGTCGAATTTTTTCTATTTATCGTGATTTATATGAAAATATTTCAAAACTGATAAAAGCTACAACCATAAGTTATTTTTTGTTGTATTGTACATGAAATTGCGCAAATTTTCATATATAAAACTTTATGTAACGACTAATATAAAGCGGTGCAAATATTACGACAACGAGACGAAAGAATTTCTGAGATGTTCGACCGAGTTACCGCGCAGACGTAAGGAAAATGTTTTTTTTTTTAAATTCACCATAAATCGAAATATTGTGCTAGAGACTTCCAATTTATTGCAAAATGAAGTTAAACGATTGAATATTACTAGAATGTAAGAGTTTTAGCTTACAATTGCTTTTTTTGACCATTTCGGTCGAGTTAAAGTTGACCGAAGGTTGAAATTTTGGCAGTTATCGTGATTTATGTGAAAATATTTCAAAACTGATAAAAGCTACAAGCATGATCTATTTTCTGTTGTATTCTACATGAAATTGCGCACATTTTCATATATAAAAGTTTATGTAGCGACTAATGTAAAACGATGCAAACATTACGACAACATGACAAAAGAATTTCTGAGATGTTCGGCCGAGTTACCGTGCGCAGACGTAAGGAAAAAATTTTTTTTTTTCAGAAATTCACCATAAATCGAAATATTGTGGTAGAGACTTCCAGTTTGTTGCAAAATGAAGGTACATGATTGAATATTACTAGAATGTAAGAGTTTTAGCTTATAATTGCGCTTTTTGACCATTTCAGTCGAGTTAAAGTTGACTGAAGCTTGAAATTTTGGCAGTTATCGTGATTTATATGAAAATATTTCAAAACTGATAAAAGCTACAACCATGAGTTATTTTCTGTTGTATTCTACATGAAATTGCACACATTTCCATATATAAAACTTTATGTAACGGCTAATATAGAACAGTGCAAAAATTACGACAAAATGACGAAAGAATTTATGAAATTTTCGGCTGAGTTACCGCCCGTGCGTAAGAAAAAAGTTTTTTTCAAAAATTCACCATAAATCGAAATATTGTGCTAGAGACTTCCAATTTGTTGCAAAATGAAGGTACACGATTGAATATTACTAGAATGTAAGAGTTTTAGCTTACAATTGCGTTTTTCGACCATTTCGGTCGAGTCAAAGTTGACTGAAGGTGGAAATTTTTTGTAGTCGACGTACGGTACGTCCACTCGGCACCCAACAGACAATTTTAGTTGACGTATGATACGTCCAATAGGCGTTTAAGGGTTAACTATCGCAGAACACTTGAACAAGCAAACAGCACCTAATTACCAACAAGCAGTAATCATACCGACTGTGTGACCTGAAAGTAAAATTAAAAATAAATAAATAAATAAACGAACGAAAATACTTTCGGGTGTGATAATATATATATATATATATATATATATATATATATATATATATATATATATATATATATATATATATATATATATATATATATATATATATATATATATATATATATATATATATATATATATATGCATTGTGCATGTGTGAGTACGTTTATGTGTATTTTGCATGTGCGCATGCAAGCTTTTTAGATCGGAAATTCTCATCAAACAAGAGCTTAGCATAGGATTTCTCTATTGACGGTTGTGAACCTTTTGGTAAGAAGGGTTGCCCTTTGAACTGTGTCTGGGCATCTTCTTTTGTCTGAATGGCAGTCACACTTCTTACTCCTACAATATAAGATAAGAGGAACTAAAACAATAGCAGTTTTCTCACTCGTTGTTATATGAAATCACCAAATAACCATTGTGAAATCCATTTGCTCACTAATATGACTCTCTACATTTACTTCAACCTTAAAATTTCGTTATATTCATTCCTGTTTTCTTTCAGCTTATATTTGACCCTTTAACTATTCCCTTTTATACATTTACATGATCTCCTCTTCTGCCATGCAAATACGCATTATTTACGCATCCCATCATCCTGTCCATAAACACTACTACTGACTTTATAACCATATCCATGAATTTTGCCCGCTTCTTGAATAATCCTTCCATTTTGGAGGATTTAGCCTCAGTGCATTTTTATTTATTCCATCGTTATAATTATGTTGTTCTTACTCCCACCCTATTGAACTCACTAGTTCTAATTACATTGCAGGTGCATTTCAGCATCCTTTCTGCTTTGTAGTTCTGTCTATCTTTACAGTCACTTAAAAAAAAATTATAAACACAAATCAGTCCTCTTCTTACCAGTACAGCCATTACCTTGCTCGTCAATTTACCTTATCTACTTACTTCAAAGCCCGTGTGTTTCTAGCAACTAAACACCCTTCAAAATGCGTTAAAACAAGACTTTTGCTAATCTCATCTATGCTAGGAACTCCATACCTACCGACAGTGTCATCTCTGTCTCTGTAACAAAGTTTCGCATTAAAATCACCTGGCACAACCACTCTTTCATGTTCTCCAACCCAGTTGGGCAAAGATTTTGATAATTTCAGAAACAGTTTCTTTCACTCTTATTGCTTTACATTCCTCAATTGGATAAAGTCACTCTCACAACCTTTCCTCCTTCCTTGAATCCACTAAAGTATACTCATCCATCAGAGTCCAGTCTACCAGAAACTTTAAGCACCATCCCTCAACTAACTCTACATCTTTGGCTTCCTTAAGACGCAATCTCAGTTCATCGTTCCTATTAATCACACAAAGAATTCTTTTGTTATTTTTCTACAACTTCTTACTATTAGGTCAGGGTATGAGGCCGCAAACTACAAGGGTAAAGACTCTCTTTATATTTGAATAGAGATCTAATTGTCAATTATAACAAGGTATTAATTTCAATTAAATAGCTGGTAGAAATTTGCCTATTATCTGCCGTAAGTCTCGATAGATTATTTTATTATTAAAACAGTTTAACCACACCATTAAGCTGACTATCAGCTGTCATAGGGATGGCCTGAAGGATTTGAATGAAATGAAAGGTCTAGGCTAGAAGCCTATCACTAGGACACTACGACCAAATAGGTCATTCCATATAGTGATGAATGAGTGAGAATGAAATTAAAAACTGCACAGAGGTACACGCTCTCATACTGGAACACACTCACACAATAAATACATGTATACTATGTTTCCATATATACTCACTAAAAAGATGTATTTAAATTTAAAATAAATTAAGTAAAATTTCAAAATTTAATGGTTTTAAAATTCATTAGACGCCTAAGGGCTTTCGTATTTCCACTATTTATCAATTAAATCACAGTTCCTCACGAACATTAAAATTGGCTTTACTGAAAATATAGGAGATTCTGACAAAATTTCCATTTTTTATCTATTTCCAAATTTTGACAATCGGTGCAGGTTACATTTTGGACATTCACACAATACAGGGCATTCGGAAGTAGGGCCACATGGACTGATCATTAAGTGTCCATGCTTCAAACGTTTATGGCCTATTCGAAGACGCATCAAGATTACTTGTGTCTCTCTCTCAGAGATGATGAACTCCGTTTTCCAACACTAATTTATCTGTTTTAATTTATTATTTTCGGATTCTTCATTCCATATATTTTACCATTTACTTACAATGATTGTTTTTATATATTTTATATAACCACTAATATGGATGTTTACATTTACTCTTATGTGGACTGCTTCTTTAACTGCTTTATCAGCCTCTTCATTTCCTTTAATCCCTACATGGGCAGGGATCCAATACATTTCAATATTTTTTTCCATTATTATACAATTTATGGAGTGAACACTTAATTTGTTGTACAATATTATTAAATGAGGCTTCTTTAATTATTTTTATGGCTGATGCTATTGCACATAACTCAGCGGTAAATACTGAGGCATTATCTGGTAGAGAGAACTGAAAAGTTTTGTCTGGGGATAATGCAGCATATCCCACTCCTTATTGTGACTTATATCCGTCGGTATATATTGAGTAATGTGGACCTTTTCGGATTACATGTTCTACTGTATGTTGTCTATGGTGTTCTGGGGTATAAGAATAACTTTGATAAATATTTTAAATCTGTACAAATTTTCGTTTTATTCATTGTCCAAGGAGGAGGTAATTTTACTATTAAAGGTAATTGTATATTTATATTTAGCAACTCAAACAATCTTCTAGGTCTAATTGGGAAAGGAGGTGGATGATTGTTTATAAACACCTCTTAATCCAAATAATTTTTTGGTTGGAGAATAATTTGTCTGAGTTCTCAGACACTCTTCATTGCCACTATCTGTCTATGGAGAGAGAGAGAGGTAGTTCACCACATTCAACTTGTAAAGATGACTTTGATGACGAGTGAAAACCTCCTGAACGTATTCTAAAGTCTTCATTAAGAACAGGGTCTAATGTTTTCAGCATTGCGTCTGATGCTGAGCCATATACTTCGCTTCCATAATCAATGATAGACAGCACTTTTGCTTTATACAGTACGGTAAAGGTATGTCTATCGGCTCCCCAAGTAGTGTTCGATAGTTTTTTTAATTAGGTTTAATTTTCTTTTACATTTTTATTTCATGTATATTGTGACGGCTCTATGGCCAAGGTTCAGAGAATAAAAAGTTCTTCCATAGGTCACATAAAATAAGTAAGGAAAGGTTTAATTTCAAAACAGAACAAAAATTAACACTAATATTTAATATTGAAACAGTTTACATAATTACGTTAATCCCTTTCTTCCCGCATAAACCAGGAAACACAAACAATCCTGCACCGCACAAATACCAAAATCAATAAACCTTAATATACTAAATTTTAAATATGAGTTACATTATCAGTTTCACTAAGGTTCACTCAAGACTTATATAAAAGAACATTAATACATTACAAAAACTGAAGAATAAGAAGACAGCTACTCCAATAGGACACTTATCACAGTAGAGGACCAGGTGAGACTAACTATGCATGAAATCGGTGGTCCGAAGAAAACTTAAAGAAGGTGGGGAAAACAAAAGCACACTGAAAACGGGATAACTAAAGATACAACCATGGATCTTAAAAACAGGTACAGGAATGAACTGTACATTTCCACAAAAAATGAAAATTAGATCTATATACAAAATTAAGATGCCAATCTGGCAGATGGGTGACACCTCCCCCTTAGAGGACGAGCCCAACAGAGTGGCTCGTAGAAAAAGAGGCTGATGAGGCTAAGACGGACGATACTGTAGATTGGTGAAGGAGGTATCATGTTAAGGAGACAGTCGCGATAAGGCATCTGCCATGATGTTCTCGGTTCCTCTGATGTGGCGGATCTGCAGAGGGAACTTCTGCAGACAGATGGACCAGCGTAGTAGACGTTGGTTGTGGGACTTCATCTTGTTGAGGAAGGTCAAGGGGTTGTGGTCGGTGAAGACTAGTACTTCAGCAGCACCTAGTAGGTAGCATTCATATTTTTGCAAGGTGAGTACCAAACTAAGTACTTCCTTCTCAATGGTGCTGTAGGACTTCTGGTGATGCTTGAACTTAGTGGAGGTGTAGCTGACTGGGTGAAGTATACCGTCTGACTCTTGGAGTAGCACCCCTCCAGCTCCCGCATCACTAGCGTCGATTTGAAGGATAAAAGGCTTGTTAAAATCTGGGGATTTAAGAACAGGGTTGTTTATCAAAAACAGCTTTAAGGCTTCAAAAGAGGCTTGACATTCTTCAGTCCAAATGAATTTAACTTTGGGACTGGTTAGGGATGTTAAAGGGGCAGCAACTGAAGAAAAGTTCTTACAGAATCTCCTGTAGTATGAGGCTAACCCTAAGAATCTTTGTAAGGACTTTCTGGTGGTCGGAATAGGGTACTCTAGAACAGCTTCTACATTGGCAGTTTTGGGTCGAACATTACCATCCCCAACAATGTGGCCCAAGTAGGTAACAGTAGCTTTACAAAAGACAGATTTTTTAAGATTTATGGTTAATCCAGCCTCTTTTAACCTACGGAACAAACACTTGAGCCTATTCACATGTTCTTCCCAAGTCTGTCCAGTGACTATTATATCATCAAGGTAACCATAAACAGCTTCCAAGTCTTGGATGATGAAGTTTACAAGGCGCTGAAAGGTAGATGGGGCGTTGGTAAGGCCAAAAGGCATGACCTCGTACTGAAAGAGTCCAAAGGGTGTAATGAAAGCAGATATTAACTTAGCTCTTTCAGTTAATCCTACCTGATAATAGCCCTTTAAGAGGTCTATCTTCGTTACAAACTTGGCTTGTCCTACTGAATCGATTAAATCATCAATGAGTGGCAAAGGGTAGGAATCTTTAATTGTGACATTATTAATCTTTCTATAGTCTGTACAAAATCTGTAGCTACCGTCCTCTTTTGGAACTAGGATGCAAGGTGAAGCCCATGGTAATTTACTCAGTCTTGCTAGACCATGCCGGAGAAGATATTCGACTTCCTCCTTCATTTTGCTCTTCTTCTCAGGACCCACACGATAGGACTGCTGACGAATGGGTGTTGTACCAGGAACCAGCTCGATGTCATGTAGCAGCAAATCACTTTTCCTGGGAAAATCATTAAAGAGAGTTGAATGGCTAGAGATTACATTCTTCAAGTATTGCAACTGCCAAGGAGAGAGGTGGCTCAAGAATACATCCAGGTTATTTAGAACCTCTGTATTGGTTTGTGGCATGGAGGAAGCAATAAGGTCTTCCTATGAATTGTCCTCTCCAGGTGTCTCTACCTTAAAATTAAGATTAACAACCGTCTCACTAGAACCATTTCCAGTTTCCCTAGAGTGATAAGCCTTGAGTAAATTAACATGAATGATCTGAGTGGGTTTTCTACGATCTGGAGTTATGATAATGTAGGTATTATTGTTTACATTTTTTTATGATGGGATAGGGCCCACAAAACTTACCTTTAAGAGGGGAGCCAGGGACAGGAAGGTAGGCTAACACAAGGTCATTAGGTTTAAATTTTCTGACTTTACAAGCTTTATCATAGTTTCTCTTCATTAAGATCTGTTGACCCCTTAATTTCTCCCCAGCAATGTTCCTAACCTGCATTAACGTGCTTTTAAGTTTATTCATATATTGTTGAATGGTTTGGCTAGACTCAGAAGGGGTGTTCAACCATTCCTCTTTAATTACTGAAAGAGGTCCTCTAACTGACCTCCCAAGGGACTCATGGGGAACTTCCCTGATAGCAAATAGAAGAAAATCAATGCCCTCATCCCACTCAAGTTGACTTTCAACACAAAATTTCCTAAGCATACTCTTGAAAGTTTGGTGCCAACGCTCGAGGGCACCCTGAGACTCTGGGTGATAGGCAGCAGACAAAGTTTGTTTAATATTTAGTTCTTTAAGTACCTGGGCAAAAAGGTCACTGGTGAAATTTGAACCTCGATCACTTTTGTATTTCCTTTGGGATACCGAAATTCGTGAAAACTTTCAGTAAAGAATTAGCAATGTTCTTAGCAGAAATGTTACGAAGAATGATGGCAATAGGGTAACGGGTCGTAGGACATATTATAGTGAGCACGTATTGATTACCTTTCTTGGTTTTTGGTAAAAGACCAACGTTATCTATAATTATCTTACTAAAAGGTTCATCAGGGACTAAGATCTGTTGTAAAGGTGCCTTGGGTATTACCTGGTTAGGTTTTCCTGATATCTGACATACATGACAAGTGCGAACAAATTCTGCTACATTCTTTTTCATATTAGGCCAAAAGAAACAATTAAAAATCTTACAATAGGTCTTATGAATTCCTAAATGTTCTCCATAGGCATCATGAGCTATTTCCATTACAAAATTCCTAACAGAAAAAGGTAGCACAATTTGTCGCTTTTCGCTCCAGGTGTCTTCACTAGATCTCTTAGGGGAACGGTAAAACCTCATTAACAAATCAGATTCAAAGTAAAAACATGGGGATTTGCTAATCTCACTTCTAGGAACCGCTTGGTCATGAAGTTTACTTAAAGTGTTATCGTGCTTCTGAGCTTTAATAAGGTTATCTCTACTCATAACATCTCGTGCTTCAAAATTTACAGAAGTGACTTTAGATTCATCCGAACTAGATTTCTGGCTACGAGTGACAACACAAGAAGGATTTACAGAGCAACCGGGATCAGGTTCAATGTTTTCACCTACAGGTTTTTCCATTACAATGACATTGAGAACTACCAAACGTCCTGCAAGGTCATTAGCCAATAATAAAGTTACATCTTTTACTGGAAATTCAATATCTCTTATGCCTACCAGCACATTACCATTCTTTATAGGACAATCAAGATGAACATTAGCAAGGGAAACTTTAGATATTTGTGAAAGGTCTTTCACGAGAACATGTTCATTAGTTACGTTAGCTTTAATATTTGGGAGAGCATTTCTCAAAAGTAAACTTTGCGAAGCACCTGTGTCACGAAGTATCCTGACTTTATATCTATCCCCATCAGAGTTCAAAGCTAGAGTTCCATCAAAAGTAAAATCATCAAATAGATTTACAGGCTTTTCAGAATGGATGTGGGAGACAGGCTTAATCTGACCATCTGTTTTACCTTTAAAGTTAAGAAAAGGGTTAAATGGGTTCCGAAAAGGAAAGGAAGTTTTACATTTAGGATCTGGACACTTTAATTGTGCGACCGTCTTTCTTACAATAACTACAACGAACATTAGATGCTTTTGCCATATTAGTCAGAGTTTCAGGGTTTTTAGCTGGAAATGGCTTTACATTCTGGTCGGTTCTCTTACTGTTGCCAAATTTATGTATTAAAGAGTAAGTGTCTGCTAGAGAAGCTGCCTTTAACAAGTCTTTTTCTTCCCTATCCTCTAAATACATCATAATGTTCAAAGGAAGCTTTCGTTTAAACTCCTCAAGTACAATCAAATTCTCTAATTCAGCAAAAGTACATACTGCAGCAGATTTTACCCATTTCCTAAACTCCCTTAATTTCTCTGAAGCGAATTCTACATAGGTTTGAGTTGTGAACTTAGTTTTGTTACGAAAGGTCTGACGATATCCCTCGACAGAGATTGAAAAAGCATCCAAAATTGCTTGTTTAACATTCTGGTAATCTCTAGTATTTTCGAGATGTCTACAAACTTTCGCAGCTTTCCCAGTTAATTTCGGCCTTAATAGCCAAACCCACTGATCGCGTGGCCAATCCAAATGCAAGGCAGTCTCTTCAAAAGTCTTAAAATAATCTTCAGGATCATAATCTGTGAATGTGGGAACCAACTTAATGATTTTTGCTAAATCAAAGGGTTTCTCCTGAGCTTCCAAAACCGAAATTTCATGTTCCTTATTCTCTCTAGAAAGCCTTGCTTTTTCCTGTTTAAATTTAAGTGCTAACGACGCTTCATAGTCCAGTTTTTCTTTCTCTCTCTAAAGCTAACTGAAGTTTAGCTTTCTCCATCTCGAATTCTAATTTAAGTTTCGACATTTGTCTCTCTGACTAACCTTTGAGCTTCCGCTAATCTCTCAGATTCTAATTTTTGTGCCGCAAGTTTCTCGCGTTCAAGGAAAATGCGCTCATATTCTAACTGCTGCTCGTGGGTTAGTTCTGCTGGTTCACGAGTTATATACTGTCTAGCTTCATTGCCTAGTTTACCCACACGCATATAATGCTCAAGAATCCAGTTGCGAATTTCATTCTTCCGCATGCTACTCCTAGTTGCAATTGACAAATGACTAGCTAACTCGAGAAGCTCTAGTTTCTTAGCATTTGGGATACTAGCTAACTCAGCAGAGGGATCCGCAGCAAACTTCTGAACGTTAAATTGAGCCATGGTTAAAGTTAAAGAAAACTTCCTTTAGTAAACAATTGAATTCCTGTTTTACAATTATAATAGACTAACACGTTCCTGCTGCCATTCAAGTAAATGCATTACAACCCACAATACAAAATTATCATGTTAGCGAGTTTATAGTTTCTCAACAAAATTAAACAAGCATTACAAGTAAAAAGATTATTTTAGGGTTTTTAGGGAAAAGGGATAGTCCCGATTCGAAAGCAAAAGTTAATAAAGAACACGAGGGAGTGAAAACAATTTTTACATTCCCGATTCAAGCTGATATGGAGGAACTAAGGAAATAACCCGTTGGTCCTAAACAAGCGTTATTTACTACAAACAACTTGAATGACAACTTACAAACTTTGAACGTCGGCGCAGAGAAAAAATAAAGTAAATAAAGGTTTAAACGATTCCTCACCTATCGTCTAAACTACGCGATCCTGGTATCGTCCAACCCAGGGGAAATTACTGCACAAGTCGTAGTTGTAGTTATATAAGGACAAAATATAGATAAGAGCTTCCGGATAGCTCTCGTGAGTCTCGAGGAGTCATCGACTCTATGAGGGCGAAAATAAAAAATATACTACTGCATTAACATTACCCAAAAGAGCAAACCGTCTATAAACAATACGAAAATGGTTTCACAGGGCGCACATATATATCATTAACCCTAATAACAGGTATTCAGAATGTTTACAATAAATCTTGAGTGAAACTAGAAATATTGAACACTATTTGCGGCGACAATTGTCTAACTGAATGAATCCTCAATACGGTAAACGAGATAGCTCCCGGACAGGCCCCCAATTTATGTGACGGCTTTATGGCAAAGGTTCAGAGAATAAAAAGTTCTTTCATAGGTCACATAAAATAAGTAAGGAAAGGTTTGATTTCAAAACAGAACAAAAATTAACACTTTAATAATTAATATTGAAACAGTTTACATAATTACGTTAATCCCCTTCTTACCACATAAACCAGGAAACACTCAAACAATCCTGCACCGCACAAATACCAAAATCAATAAACCTTAATATACTAAATTTTAAATATGAGTTACGTTAGCAGTTTCACTAAGGTTCACTCAAGACTTATATAAAAGAACATTAATACATTACAAAAACTGAAGAATAAGATGACAGCTACTCCAATAGGACACTTATCACAGTAGAGGACCAGGTGAGACTAACTATGCATGAAATCGGTGGTCCGAAGAAAACTTAAAGAAGGTGGGGAAAACAAAAGCACTCTGAAAACGTGTTAACTAAAGATACAACCAGGGATCTTAAAAACAGGTACAGGAATGAACTGTACATTTCCACAAAAAATGAAAATTAGATCTATATACAAAATTAAGATGCCAATCTGGCAGATGGGTGACACCTCCCCCTTAGAGGACGAGCCCAACAGAGTGGCTCGTAGAAAAAGAGGCTGATGAGGCTAAGACGGACGATACTGTAGATTGGTGAAGGAGGTATCATGTTAAGGAGACAGTCGCGATAAGGCATCTGCCATGATGTTCTCGGTTCCTCTGATGTGGCGGATCTGCAGAGGGAACTTCCGCAGATAGATGGACCAGCGTAGTAGACGTTGGTTGTGGGACTTCATCTTGTCGAGGAAGGTCAAGGGGTTGTGGTCGGTGAAGACTAGTACTTCAGCAGCACCTAGTAGGTAGCATTCATATTTTTGCAAGGCGAGTACCAAACTAAGTACTTCCTTCTCAATGGTGCTGTAGGACTTCTGGTGATGCTTGAACTTAGTGGAGGTGTAGCTGACTGGGTGAAGTATACCGTCTGACTCTTGGAGTAGCACCCCTCCAGCTCCCGCATCACTAGCGTCGATTTGAAGGATCAAAGGCTTGTTAAAATCTGGGGATTTAAGAACAGGGTTGTTTATCAAAAACAGCTTTAAGGCTTCAAAAGAGGCTTGACATTCTTCAGTCCAAATGAATTTAACTTTGGGACTGGTTAGGGATGTTAAAGGGGCAGCAACTGAAGAAAAGTTCTTTACAGAATCTCCTGTAGTATGAGGCTAACCCTAAGAATCTTTGTAAGGACTTTCTGGTGGTCGGAATAGGGTACTCTAGAACAGCTTCTACATTGGCAGTTTTGGGTCGAACATTACCATCCCCAACAATGTGGCCCAAGTAGGTAACAGTATCTTTACAAAAGACAGATTTTTTAAGATTTATGGTTAATCCAGCCTCTTCTAACCTACGGAACAAACACTTGAGCCTATTCACATGTTCTTCCCAAGTCTGTCCAGTGACTATTATATCATCAAGGTAACCATAAACAGCTTCCAAATCTTGGATGATGAAGTTTATAAGGCGCTGAAAGGTAGATGGGGCGTTGGTAAGGCCAAAAGGCATGACCTCGTACTGAAAGAGTCCAAAGGGTGTAATGAAAGCAGATATTAACTTAGCTCTTTCAGTTAATCCTACCTGATAATAGCCCTTTAAGAGGTCTATCTTAATTACAAACTTGGCTTGTCCTACTGAATCGATTAAATCATCAATGAGTGGCAAAGGGTAGGAATCTTTAATTGTGACATTATTAATCTTTCTATAGTCTGTACAAAATCTGTAGCTACCGTCCTCTTTTGGAACTAGGATGCAAGGTGAAGCCCATGGTAATTTACTCAGTCTTGCTAGACCATGCCGGAGAAGATATTCGACTTCCTCCTTCATTTTGCTCTTCTTCTCAGGACCCACACGATAGGACTGCTGACGAATGGGTGTTGTACCAGGAACCAGCTCGATGTCATGTAGCAGCAAATCACTTTTCCTGGGAAAATCATTAAAGAGAGTTGAATGGCTAGAGATTACATTCTTCAAGTATTGCGACTGCCAAGGAGAGAGGTGGCTCAAGAATACATCCAGGTTATTTAGAACCTCTGTATTGGTTTGTGGCATGGAGGAAGCAATAAAGTCTTCCAATGAATTGTCCTCTCCAGGTGTCTCTACCTTAAAATTAAGATTAACAACCGTCTCACTAGAACCATTTCCATTTTCCCTAGAGTGATAAGCCTTGAGTAAATTAACATGAATGATCTGAGTGGGTTTTCTACGATCTGGAGTTATGATAATGTAGGTATTATTGTTTACATTTTTTTATGATGGGATAGGGCCCACAAAACTTACCTTTAAGAGGGGAGCCAGGGACAGGAAGGTAGGCTAACACAAGGTCATTAGGTTTAAATTTTCTGACTTTACAAGCTTTATCATAGTTTCTCTTCATTAAGATCTGTTGACCCCTTAATTTCTCCCCAGCAATGTTCCTAACCTGCATTAACGTGCTTTTAAGTTTATTCATATATTGTTGAATGGTTTGGCTAGACTCAGAAGGGGTGTTCAACCATTCCTCTTTAATTACTGAAAGAGGTCCTCTAACTGACCTCCCAAACAACATCTCGTAGGGTGAAAAACCAAGGGACTCATGGGGAACTTCCCTGATAGCAAATAGAAGAAAATCAATGCCCTCATCCCACTCAAGTTGACTTTCAACACAAAATTTCCTAAGCATACTCTTGAAAGTTTGGTGCCAATGCTCGAGGGCACCCTGAGACTCTGGGTGATAGGCAGCAGACAAAGTTTGTTTAATATTTAGTTCTTTAAGTACCTGGGCAAAAAGGTCACTGGTGAAATTTGAACCTCGATCACTTTTGTATTTCCTTTGGGATACCGAAATTCGTGAAAACTTTCAGTAAAGAATTAGCAATGTTCTTAGCAGAAATGTTATGAAGAATGATGGCAATAGGGTAACGGGTCGTAGGACATATTATAGTGAGCAAGTATTGATTACCTTTCTTGGTTTTTGGTAAAGGACCAACGTTATCTATAATTATCTTACTAAAAGGTTCATCAGGGACTAAGATCTGTTGTAAAGGTGCCTTGGGTATTACCTGGTTAGGTTTTCCTGATATCTGACATACATGACAAGTGCGAACAAATTCTGCTACATTCTTTTTCATATTAGGCCAAAAGAAACAATTAAAAATCTTACAATAGGTCTTATGAATTCCTAAATGTTCTCCATAGGCATCATGAGCTATTTCCATTACAAAATTCCTAACAGAAAAAGGTAGCACAATTTGTCGCTTTTCCCTCCAGGTGTCTTCACTAGATCTCTTAGGGGAACGGTAAAACCTCATTAACAAATCAGATTCAAATAAAAACATGGGGATTTGCTAATCTCACTTCTAGGAACCGCTTGGTCATGAAGTTTACTTAAAGTGTTATTGTGCTTCTGAGCTTTAATAAGGTTATCTCTACTCATAACATCTCGTGCTTCAAAATTTACAGAAGTGACTTTAGATTCATCCGAACTAGATTTCTGGCTACGAGTGACAACACAAGAAGGATTTACAGAGCAACCGGGATCAGGTTCAATGTTTTCACCTACAGGTTTTTCCATTACAATGACATTGAGAACTACCAAACGTCCTGCAAGGTCATTAGCCAATAATAAAGTTACATCTTTTACTGGAAATTCAATATCTCTTATGCCTACCAGCACATTACCATTCTTTATAGGACAATCAAGATGAACATTAGCAAGGGAAACTTTAGATATTTGTGAAAGGTCTTTCACGAGAACATGTTCATTAGTTACGTTAGCTTTAATATTTGGGAGAGCATTTCTCAAAAGTAAACTTTGCGAAGCACCTGTGTCACGAAGTATCCTGACTTTATATCTATCCCCATCAGAGTTCAAAGCTAGAGTTCCATCAAAAGTAAAATCATCAAATAGATTTACAGGCTTTTCAGAATGGATGTGGGAGACAGGCTTAATCTGACCATCTGTTTTACCTTTAAAGTTAAGAAAAGGGTTAAATGGGTTCCGAAAAGGAAAGGAAGTTTTACATTTAGGATCTGGACACTTTAATTGTGCGACCGTCTTTCTTACAATAACTACAACGAACATTAGATGCTTTTGCCATATTAGAGTTTCAGGGTTTTTAGCTGGAAATGGCTTTACATTCTGGTCGGTTCTCTTACTGTTGCCAAATTTATGTATTAAAGAGTAAGTGTCTGCTAGAGAAGCTGCCTTTAACAAGTCTTTTTCTTCCCTATCCTCTAAATACATCATAATGTTCAAAGGAAGCTTTCGTTTAAACTCCTCAAGTACAATCAAATTCTCTAATTCAGCAAAAGTACATACTGCAGCAGATTTTACCCATTTCCTAAACTCCCTTAATTTCTCTGAAGCGAATTCTACATAGGTTTGAGTTGTGAACTTAGTTTTGTTACGAAAGGTCTGACGATATCCCTCGACAGAGATTGAAAAAGCATCCAAAATTGCTTGTTTAACATTCTGGTAATCTCTAGTATTTTCGAGATGTCTACAAACTTTCGCAGCTTTCCCAGTTAATTTCGGCCTTAATAGCCAAACCCACTGATCGCGTGGCCAATCCAAATGCAAGGCAGTCTCTTCAAAAGTCTTAAAATAATCTTCAGGATCATAATCTGTGAATGTGGGAACCAACTTAATGTTTTTTGCTAAATCAAAGGGTTTCTCCTGAGCTTCCAAAACCGAAATTTCATGTTCCTTATTCTCTCTAGAAAGCCTTGCTTTTTCCTGTTTAAATTTAAGTGCTAACGACGCTTCATAGTCCAGTTTTTCTTTCTCTCTCTAAAGCTAACTGAAGTTTAGCTTTCTCCATCTCGAATTCTAATTTAAGTTTCGACATTTGTCTCTCTGACTAACCTTTGAGCTTCCGCTAATCTCTCAGATTCTAATTTTTGTGCCGCAAGTTTCTCGCGTTCAAGGAAAATGCGCTCATATTCTAACTGCTGCTCGTGGGTTAGTTCTGCTGGTTCACGAGTTATATACTGTCTAGCTTCATTGCCTAGTTTACCCACACGCATATAATGCTCAAGAATCCGGTTGCGAATTTCATTCTTCCGCATGCTACTCCTAGTTGCAATTGACAAATGACTAGCTAACTCAAGAAGCTCTAGTTTCTTAGCATTTGGGATACTAGCTAACTCAGCAGAGGGATCCGCAGCAAACTTCTGAACGTTAAATTGAGCCATGGTTAAAGTTAAAGAAAACTTCCTTTAGTAAACAATTGAATTCCTGTTTTACAATTATAATAGACTAACACGTTCCTGCTGCCATTCAAGTAAATGCATTACAACCCACAATACAAAATTATCATGTTAGCGAGTTTATAGTTTCTCAACAAAATTAAACAAGCATTACAAGTAAAAAGATTATTTTAGGGTTTTTAGGGAAAAGGGATAGTCCCGATTCGAAAGCAAAAGTTAATAAAGAACACGAGGGAGTGAAAACAATTTTTACATTCCCGATTCAAGCTGATATGGAGGAACTAAGGAAATAACCCGTTGGTCCTAAACAAGCGTTATTTACTACAAACAACTTGAATGACAACTTACAAACTTTGAACGTCGGCGCAGAGAAAAAATAAAGTAAATAAAGGTTTAAACGATTCCTCACCTATCGTCTAAACTACGCGATCCTGGTATCGTCCAACCCAGGGGAAATTACTGCACAAGTCGTAGTTGTAGTTATATAAGGACAAAATATAGATAAGAGCTTCCGGATAGCTCTCGTGAGTCTCGAGGAGTCATCGACTCTATGAGGGCGAAAATAAAAAATATACTACTGCATTAACACTACCCAAAAGAGCAAACCGTCTATAAACAATACGAAAATGGTTTCACAGGGCGCACATATATATCATTAACCCTAATAACAGGTATTCAGAATGTTTACAATAAATCTTGAGTGAAACTAGAAATATTGAACACTATTTGCGGCGACAATTGTCTAACTGAATGAATCCTCAATACGGTAAACGAGATAGCTCCCGGACAGGCCCCCAATTTATGTGACGGCTTTATGGCAAAGGTTCAGAGAATAAAAAGTTCTTTCATAGGTCACATAAAATAAGTAAGGAAAGGTTTGATTTCAAAACAGAACAAAAATTAACACTTTAATAATTAATATTGAAACAGTTTACATAATTACGTTAATCCCCTTCTTACCACATAAACCAGGAAACACTCAAACAATCCTGCACCGCACAAATACCAAAATCAATAAACCTTAATATACTAAATTTTAAATATGAGTTACGTTAGCAGTTTCACTAAGGTTCACTCAAGACTTATATAAAAGAACATTAATACATTACAAAAACTGAAGAATAAGACGACAGCTACTCCAATAGGACACTTATCACAGTAGAGGACCAGGTGAGACTAACTATGCATGAAATCGGTGGTCCGAAGAAAACTTAAAGAAGGTGGGGAAAACAAAAGCACTCTGAAAACGTGTTAACTAAAGATACAACCAGGGATCTTAAAAACAGGTACAGGAATGAACTGTACATTTCCACAAAAAATGAAAATTAGATCTATATACAAAATTAAGATGCCAATCTGGCAGATGGGTGACACCTCCCCCTTAGAGGACGAGCCCAACAGAGTGGCTCGTAGAAAAAGAGGCTGATGAGGCTAAGACGGACGATACTGTAGATTGGTGAAGGAGGTATCATGTTAAGGAGACAGTCGCGATAAGGCATCTGCCATGATGTTCTCGGTTCCTCTGATGTGGCGGATCTGCAGAGGGAACTTCCGCAGATAGATGGACCAGCGTAGTAGACGTTGGTTGTGGGACTTCATCTTGTCGAGGAAGGTCAAGGGGTTGTGGTCGGTGAAGACTAGTACTTCAGCAGCACCTAGTAGGTAGCATTCATATTTTTGCAAGGCGAGTACCAAACTAAGTACTTCCTTCTCAATGGTGCTGTAGGACTTCTGGTGATGCTTGAACTTAGTGGAGGTGTAGCTGACTGGGTGAAGTATACCGTCTGACTCTTGGAGTAGCACCCCTCCAGCTCCCGCATCACTAGCGTCGATTTGAAGGATCAAAGGCTTGTTAAAATCTGGGGATTTAAGAACAGGGTTGTTTATCAAAAACAGCTTTAAGGCTTCAAAAGAGGCTTGACATTCTTCAGTCCAAATGAATTTAACTTTGGGACTGGTTAGGGATGCTAAAGGGGCAGCAACTGAAGAAAAGTTCTTTACAGAATCTCCTGTAGTATGAGGCTAACCCTAAGAATCTTTGTAAGGACTTTCTGGTGGTCGGAATAGGGTACTCTAGAACAGCTTCTACATTGGCAGTTTTGGGTCGAACATTACCATCCCCAACAATGTGGCCCAAGTAGGTAACAGTAGCTTTACAAAAGACAAATTTTTTAAGATTTATGGTTAATCCAGCCTCTTCTAACCTACGGAACAAACACTTGAGCCTATTCACATGTTCTTCCCAAGTCTGTCCAGTGACTATTATATCATCAAGGTAACCATAAACAGCTTCCAAATCTTGGATGATGAAGTTTATAAGGCGCTGAAAGGTAGATGGGGCGTTGGTAAGGCCAAAAGGCATGACCTCGTACTGAAAGAGTCCAAAGGGTGTAATGAAAGCAGATATTAACTTAGCTCTTTCAGTTAATCCTACCTGATAATAGCCCTTTAAGAGGTCTATCTTAATTACAAACTTGGCTTGTCCTACTGAATCGATTAAATCATCAATGAGTGGCAAAGGGTAGGAATCTTTAATTGTGACATTATTAATCTTTCTATAGTCTGTACAAAATCTGTAGCTACCGTCCTCTTTTGGAACTAGGATGCAAGGTGAAGCCCATGGTAATTTACTCAGTCTTGCTAGACCATGCCGGAGAAGATATTCGACTTCCTCCTTCATTTTGCTCTTCTTCTCAGGACCCACACGATAGGACTGCTGACGAGTGGGTGTTGTACCAGGAACCAGCTCGATGTCATGTAGCAGCAAATCACTTTTCCTGGGAAAATCATTAAAGAGAGTTGAATGGCTAGAGATTACATTCTTCAAGTATTGCGACTGCCAAGGAGAGAGGTGGCTCAAGAATACATCCAGGTTATTTAGAACCTCTGTATTGGTTTGTGGCATGGAGGAAGCAATAAGGTCTTCCAATGAATTGTCCTCTGCAGGTGTCTCTACCTTAAAATTAAGATTAACAACCGTCTCACTAGAACCATTTCCATTTTCCCTAGAGTGATAAGCCTTGAGTAAATTAACATGAATGATCTGAGTGGGTTTTCTACGATCTGGAGTTATGATAATGTAGGTATTATTGTTTACATTTTTTTATGATGGGATAGGGCCCACAAAACTTACCTTTAAGAGGGGAGCCAGGGACAGGAAGGTAGGCTAACACAAGGTCATTAGGTTTAAATTTTCTGACTTTACAAGCTTTATCATAGTTTCTCTTCATTAAGATCTGTTGACCCCTTAATTTCTCCCCAGCAATGTTCCTAACCTGCATTAACGTGCTTTTAAGTTTATTCATATATTGTTGAATGGTTTGGCTAGACTCAGAAGGGGTGTTCAACCATTCCTCTTTAATTACTGAAAGAGGTCCTCTAACTGACCTCCCAAACAACATCTCGTAGGGTGAAAAACCAAGGGACTCATGGGGAACTTCCCTGATAGCAAATAGAAGAAAATCAATGCCCTCATCCCACTCAAGTTGACTTTCAACACAAAATTTCCTAAGCATACTCTTGAAAGTTTGGTGCCAACGCTCGAGGGCACCCTGAGACTCTGGGTGACAGGCAGCAGACAAAGTTTGTTTAATATTTAGTTCTTTAAGTACCTGGGCAAAAAGGTCACTGGTGAAATTTGAACCTCGATCACTTTTGTATTTCCTTTGGGATACCGAAATTCGTGAAAACTTTCAGTAAAGAATTAGCAATGTTCTTAGCAGAAATGTTATGAAGAATGATGGCAATAGGGTAACGGGTCGTAGGACATATTATAGTGAGCAAGTATTGATTACCTTTCTTGGTTTTTGGTAAAGGACCAACGTTATCTATAATTATCTTACTAAAAGGTTCATCAGGGACTAAGATCTGTTGTAAAGGTGCCTTGGGTATTACCTGGTTAGGTTTTCCTGATATCTGACATACATGACAAGTGCGAACAAATTCTGCTACATTCTTTTTCAGATTAGGCCAAAAGAAACAATTAAAAATCTTACAATAGGTCTTATGAATTCCTAAATGTCCTCCATAGGCATCATGAGCTATTTCCATTACAAAATTCCTAACAGAAAGAGGTAGCACAATTTGTCGCTTTTCGCTCCAGGTGTCTTCACTAGATCTCTTAGGGGAACGGTAAAACCTCATTAACAAATCAGATTCAAAGTAAAAACATGGGGATTTGCTAATCTCACTTCTAGGAACCGCTTGGTCATGAAGTTTACTTAAAGTGTTATCGTGCTTCTGAGCTTTAATAAGGTTATCTCTACTCATAACATCTTGTGCTTCAAAATTTACAGAAGTGACTTTAGATTCATCCGAACTAGATTTCTGGCTACGAGTGACAACACAAGAAGGATTTACAGAGCAACCGGGATCAGGTTCAATGTTTTCACCTACAGGTTTTTCCATTACAATGACATTGAGAACTACCAAACGTCCTGCAAGGTCATTAGCCAATAATAAAGTTACATCTTTTACTGGAAATTCAATATCTCTTATGCCTACCAGCACATTACCATTCTTTATAGGACAATCAAGATGAACATTAGCAAGGGAAACTTTAGATATTTGTGAAAGGTCTTTCACGAGAACATGTTCATTAGTTACGTTAGCTTTAATATTTGGGAGAGCATTTCTCAAAAGTAAACTTTGCGAAGCACCTGTGTCACGAAGTATCCTGACTTTATATCTATCCCCATCAGAGTTCAAAGCTAGAGTTCCATCAAAAGTAAAATCAAATAGATTTATAGGCTTTTCAGAATGGATGCGGGAGACAGGCTTAATCTGACCATCTGTTTTACCTTTAAAGTTAAGAAAAGGGTTAAATGGGTTCCGAAAAGGAAAGGAAGTTTTACATTTAGGATCTGGACACTTTTTAATTGTGCGACCGTCTTTCTTACAATAACTACAACGAACATTAGACGCTTTTGCCATATTAGTCAGAGTTTCAGGGTTTTTAGCTGGAAATGGCTTTACATTCTGGTCGGTTCTTTTACTGTTGCCAAATTTATGTATTAAAGAGTAAGTGTCTGCTAGAGAAGCTGCCTTTAACAAGTCTTTTTCTTCCCTATCCTCTAAATACATCATAATGTTCAAAGGAAGCTTTCGTTTAAACTCCTCAAGTACAATCAAATTCTCTAATTCAGCAAAAGTACTTACTGCAGCAGATTTTACCCATTTCCTAAACTCCCTTAATTTCTCTGAAGCGAATTCTACATAGGTTTGAGTTGTGAACTTAGTTTTGTTACGAAAGGTCTGACGATATCCCTCGACAGAGATTGAAAAAGCATCCAAAATTGCTTGTTTAACATTCTGGTAATCTCTAGTATTTTCGAGATGTCTACAAACTTTCGCAGCTTTCCCAGTTAATTTCGGCCTTAATAGCCAAACCCACTGATCGCGTGGCCAATCCAAATGCAAGGCAGTCTCTTCAAAAATCTTAAAATAATCTTCAGGATCATAATCTGTGAATGTGGGAACCAACTTAATGTTTTTTGCTAAATCAAAGGGTTTCTCCTGAGCTTCCAAAACCGAAATTTCATGTTCCTTATTCTCTCTAGAAAGCCTTGCTTTTTCCTGTTCAAATTTAAGTGCTAACGACGCTTCATAGTCCAGTTTTTCTTTCTCTCTCTAAAGCTAACTGAAGTTTAGCTTTCTCCATCTCGAATTCTAATTTAAGTTTCGACATTTGTCTCTCTGACTAACCTTTGAGCTTCCGCTAATCTCTCAGATTCTAATTTTTGTGCCGCAAGTTTCTCGCGTTCAAGGAAAATGCGCTCATATTCTAACTGCTGCTCGTGGGTTAGTTCTGCTGGTTCACGAGTTATATACTGTCTAGCTTCATTGCCTAGTTTACCCACACGCATATAATGCTCAAGAATCCGGTTGCGAATTTCATTCTTCCGCATGCTACTCCTAGTTGCAATTGACAAATGACTAGCTAACTCGAGAAGCTCTAGTTTCTTAGCATTTGGGATACTAGCTAACTCAGCAGAGGGATCCGCAGCAAACTTCTGAACGTTAAATTGAGCCATGGTTAAAGTTAAAGAAAACTTCCTTTAGTAAACAATTGAATTCCTGTTTTACAATTATAATAGACTAACACGTTCCTGCTGCCATTCAAGTAAATGCATTACAACCCACAATACAAAATTATCATGTTAGCGAGTTTATAGTTTCTCGACAAAATTAAACAAGCATTACAAGTAAAAAGATTATTTTAGGGTTTTTAGGGAAAAGGGACAGTCCCGATTCGAAAGCAAAAGTTAATAAAGAACACGAAGGAGTGAAAACAATTTTTACATTCCCGATTCAAACTGATATGGAGGAACTAAGGAAATAACCCGTTGGTCCTAAACAAGCGTTATTTACTCCAAACAACTTGAATGACAACTTACAAACTTTGAACATCGGCGCAGAGAAAAAATAAAGTAAATAAAGGTTTAAACGATTCCTCACCTATCGTCTAAACTACGCGATCCTGGTATCGTCCAACCCAGGGGAAATTACTGCACAAGTCGTAGTTGTAGTTATATAAGGACAAAATATAGATAAGAGCTTCCGGATAGCTCTCATGAGTCTCGAGGAGTCATCGACTCTATGAGGGCGAAAATAAAAAAATATACTACTGCGTTAACATTACCCAAAAGAGCAAACCGTCTATAAACAATAATACGAAAATGGTTTCACAGCGCGCACATATATATCATTAACCCTAATAACAGGTATTCAGAATGTTTACAATAAATCTTGAGTGAAACTAGAAATATTGAACACTATTTGCGGCGACAATTGTCTAACTGAATGAATCCTCAATACGGTAAACGAGATAGCTCCCGGACAGGCCCCCAATTTATGTGACGGCTTTATGGCCAAGGTTCAGAGAATAAAAAGTTCTTCCATAGGTCACATAAAATAAGTAAGGACAGGTTTAATTTCAAAACAGAACAAAAATTAACACTTTAATAATTAATATTGAAACAGTTTACATAATTACGTTAATCCCCTTCTTACCGCATAAACCAGGAAACACTCAAACAATCCTGCACTGCACAAATACCAAAATCAATAAACCTTAATATACTAAAATTTAAATATGAGTTACGTTATCAGTTTCACTAAGGTTCACTCAAGACATATAAAAGAACATTAATACATTACAAAAACTGAAGAATAAGAAGACAGCTACTCCAATAGGACACTTATCACAGTAGAGGACCAGGTAAGACTAACTATGCATGAAATCGGTGGTCCGAAGAAAACTTAAAGAAGGTGGGGAAAACAAAAGCACTCTGAAAACGGTATAACTAAAGATACAACCAGGGATCTTAAAAACAGGTACAGGAATGAACTGTACATTTCCACAAGAAATGAAAATTAGATCTATATACAAAATTAAGATGCCAATCTGGCAGATGGGTGACAATGTTATGTGGGCTTTCCAGTTCAAATGAGTATCAAATACTAATACCAAAAATTTTCACTGTTTGGTCAATTGGTATGGAATGATTTCTGATTTTTAAATCTATTTCTTCACCTTTTTTTCCACTTTTTTTTGTAAAATATTACTGCTCGAGCTTTTTTTTATAGAAAATTTAAAGCCTACAGATGAGACCCATTCATCTATTTTTATCATAGTTTTATTAATGATTCACTCTGCATGTTTTATGCAAGATGCTGAATAATATATGGCAAACTCATCAAGTTACTTTTAATTCCGAGAGGTAGCTTATTATTGACACCATTTATTGCTAAAGTAAACAGTGTGCCACTAAGGACTCTTCCCTGTGGAACACCATTTTCAAGTGGAAATGTACTTGACAATACATCATCAATTCTCACATGAAAAATGCGATTTGTCAAAAAGTTTTGGATAAACCAAGGTAAATGTCCACGGAAGCTGTTTTATGTAACGTTTTTAATATTGCATATCTCCATGTAGTATCATATGCCTTTTCAATGTCTAAAAAGAAGGCTATAGTAATTTGTTTTCGTTCAAATCCTTTTTGTATGTGGTCTTCCATGTTAGACAGAGAATCCAGTGTAGATCTGTTACATTGTGACCCAAACTGAGAAGGAGTCAAAATTTTATTTTCTTGAATGTGCCATGTTAGTCGAGCATTCACCATTTTCTCTAGTAATTTGCGTAAACAACTTGTTAAAGAAATTGATCTGTAATTGTTTATATTACTGGGATCTTTTCCTGGTCTGGGATAGGAATAATTATAGCTTCACGTCATTCATCAGGAAATAAATTTTGAAGCCATAAGTAGTTATAAAACTCTAATAAGTATGACTTTGCCAAAGGTGCTAAATGGCATATCATTTCAAAACAAATATTGTCATCTCCAGGGGCAGATTTATTGCTGTTCAACAGAGCAAATTCCAACTCCTCCATATTAAATTTTCTATTATAATATATATCTTCTATTGTTTCAAAATTTATCGTTATTAATTCTACACTATTTATCTTTGTGTAGAAATGCTCATCTAAATTTTTGTCTCTACTTACTTTTGCTAAATTTGCTCCTATTACATTACCTATTTCTTTTAGATCAAGTATTCTTTTCCCATCTTTTATCATGGCATGTCTAGGTGGTTTGACATAGGTGCCATTTATTTTCCTGAATTTTTCCCATACTTTTTGAATGGGAGTATTATTAGAGAGATGTGATACATTTTTCCTCCATGAAATGATTCTTCCTTGAAATACTTCCCTTTTAAATTTTGCAGATATTTTGTTATTTAGAGGTTTTAATGTATCGATTTCAAATAATAATAGAGTCACTTTTTGTAAACTTTCTTCAAGTATCGGCAATGTTTTATTTATTTTACTGAACTTTCTATTAAAATTATCTGATAGTCTTGCAATTTGGTGTTTTATTTCTATTAATTCTGTTAGTTTTTCAGACCACCATGGGACTTTGTGTTTTGTTGGATGAGATTTTAATTTTGGTATTGCTTTATCAGCAACATTTTTAATGAAATCAACAAGAAATTTATTAGTTTCATTATGGTCTTTTAAATATTCAAATGGTAGGATATTTCTAGGGTGCGTTTCACAATTCTCCCAATCTCCTTTCTAAATGTTATAATGAGGGACATGTTTTGCAGGATTATTTTGTAATAAGGAAACTAATATTGGGAAATGATCACTGTTGTGCAAGTCATCAACTGTATTCCAATCTAATCTGTCAACTATACTTTTTGTACATAGAGTTAAGTCTACTGAGGAAAATGTTCCATATTATTTTAAATATATGTGTTAATTTCGTCATTATTTATACAGCACATGTCATTTAAATCCATAAACTCTTCTATTTTACTTCATGCTCTATTTGAGTTTTTACAATTATAGTCCCATTTGGGTTGTGAGAATTAAAACCACCTACTGTTAATGTACGTCCCTTGGTATTATTAAGTAAATCTTTAAATTTATCAATGTCGTTATTTTTATTAGGTTAGTTGTATAAATTTCAATCATGTAATTATCGTTCTTATTCATATTTTCATACTTGATATTTGCAAGTCAGTAAAGTTTACAAGTACTTTGTCATAACATATTGGTCTGTAGACCATTTACGTTCCATTGTATGATATAATTATTGAAAATATTGCATTAGTGTGTTCAAATGTTATTTTTTCTAAAATTTTATTTACGAAATTTATTTGTTTTCCTTTACAAGATATTAGGTGTCCAATGCACATACAGCCCTTTTCTTGAGTGCCAAAACTAGCAGTTTCTTTATCGCTGTATCTTATAAAATTTAGTATAGTTTTTGTGAAACTGTCTTTTGTTATGCTTTTGTTTCTGTTGCAAAGTTCAATGAAACATTCATTTCATCCACATGCGTTTTTATGTCTCGTTTTTTCGTTTACTCTTGTTGCACCAATTATCGGTGATGGAGTATCTCTTCTCCCATCACATAATCATTCTTGTCAATGGTTTGTTCCCCTACTATTTCTGTGATGTTCTGGATATCTGTTTCCATTGGGTTTTATTACTTTAGGAGAAAAAGGCATATTCTTTTAATTTTTTGGGTTTATGTTCTTTCTGCGGGTCTCCCTTCTCTAGTTAGCTGATGTATTCTCTAATAACAGTCGGTTTTTGTTGTTCTTGGGTGGAGTTCTCTCCAGACGCCTCTTTTTTCTTTAGCTTCTAATTCATCATAGCTTTCTTCTAATATTTATGTGGTACTTGTATTATCTTATTGTGGTTCCATTTCTGTCAATATTTCAAATGAATCTGAACAAATATCTGTATATGTTTCTAGGTTTTTTGCTGTATTAGTCTCCTCTTGCAAAGTAGTTATTTTTCCCTGGTATTTATGTATCAGGGTTTTCTTAACTTTATCTATTTCCATTTTTCTTTAATTGTTTGATCTTATTATAGTATAACAGGGTATCTAATCCTGGTTTAAATCTGTACTTCAATGACCTCCAAGAAAATCTGTAAACTATAAATTTCACCTCTTAACTCTACAAAAGAAGAAACTCTCAAATGCATATACTGTAACCAATAACCTTACACCCTCCATATTTACTCCCTGTCTAACCGCGGATGCTGGCACAAATTTAACCTGAAATTACTGAAATCACTGGATCGAAGAACTAACCCAAAAACCAAATACATATACTGAAATCTAACCAAACAAATATATTGACTCTAATTATCTAGCATCTACTTATATGTAAATTATTCCTGAAACAGAGGAACAAGCAAGGATCAAACTTTCAAGCCAAAATAAGTATAATATAAAAAATAAGCAAATTCACACGCACTAACTATTAATTATAGAATAATGTACAAGCATATATTATAAAGTTTTTATTAAAAAAAGGTTGCTAACGCGAAAGGAACCATTCTCCCGAGCCAAGATCGCCCATTCACTTAAAGCTAAGCTTTTATAATAATTATTTATTTTAACAATATATATATTATAAATTGTAATGAGAAATATATTAATTAAAATAATTAGAATGTAATTATATATTAACAGACATATAAGTTCCACTTATATGTCTGTTAATGTATAATTTAAATAAATTTTTATCACGTTTATCTAATTAAATGTACATAAATAAAAACTTAATTTTATAATTTAAGAAGTAAGTTGTATTAAGTTCTTAGAATGAATATTTAAATCAAGTTAAATAGTTAATTATAGATCCATAAATTAAATAAATAATATATATCTTAATTAAATATATTTAAATAATTTAAATGACTATATCCAATAAATTAAATAAGGATTTTATCCCCTTTACAAAAAGATATTCTTCTCTTTGTCTAGGAAGAAAGAGGAATAATCCACTAATAATGGGGATAAAATATACCCAAATCAGGTTTTCAAAATTAATTTAAATGTTTGAAGATAAGAAAATGTAAAGAATTATTTGGATAAAATTAACTATGATTTATATATTTAACTTAAAATCATCCATATTACACCCCCAACTAAATTACCGCCTTTAACTTAGCTTTATGAATAAACATAATTTGACAGACCATCTTCCAGACGTCCTCCTAATTACAGGGCAACTTTTCCGCTCAGAAAAAAAAAAAAAAAAAAAAAATTGGACGCCCCAAACCCAAACTAATAATTTCTAAATTATTTACATAATTTTTATTTGTATAATTAATTTATTTTTAAAATACTAATCTCATAGTAATAGCATGTTTGATAAAAAGGTCGTCTTGATAGGACGAATAATGAAAGCCTACCTTTCTGCTATTATACCCACTCATCCCTCACAAGAAAAAACTATATTTAATGGAATTACACCATTCCCTTAAAGATCAAAGCTTTACGTGCCTTTACACTAAAACATAATCATTATGAGGAAAAGATAAGCTAAATCCCCAAGCTTACGGGGTCATACCCCGTCTATGAAAACTTTTTCTCTTTTCAATTCTATTAATTCATCCTTCAACATTGTTATTCTCTTCAACACTTATCACAGGAGCCACTATTGGTATTTCTACACCCTCCTGGTTCACCAGATGAACTGGACTCGAATTAAATCTACTCTCCTTTATTCCCCTAACTTTTTCAAAACAAAACACCTTCTCCTCAGAAGCCGCCCTAAAATACTTCCTAGTCCAAGCAATAGGATCAGCAGTTCTACTAGCAAGTGCTTCCACACTTCTAATCATAACTACTACCTCCAAAGTAGTCATTCTCTGCGCACTTCTCCTTAAAATGGGAGCAGCCCCCTCCACTTTTGGCTCCCCTCCCCCGTTATACAAGGTATCTCATGGCCAAAATGCATTATTTTAATAATCATCCAAAAAGTAGCCCCCATAGCAATAGTCACCTACACCCTATCCCCAAGAACATTAACAATTATCACAAGAGCCTCCATCATATCAGCAGTTCTCGGGGGAATCGGAGGTCTCAATCAAACACTCCTCTGTAAAATTATAGCCTATTCACCTATCAGACACATAGGCTGGATATTAGCCGCTATCTCACTAAACGCTACCATCTGAGCAAATTACCTTTTAATTTACAGAATTATCTCTGCTTCACTAGCAATCATAATAGATCAAAACCAACTCTATCACATTAAACAACTCATTACTTTCTTACTCTCAAGTGAACAAAATTAGTCTTCCTAGGGCTATTCTCCTTGGGGGACTACCCCCTTTCTTAGGATTCTTACTCAAATTAAGTGTTATTAAAAAATTAACAAGACAAGCTTCCATTCTGTGAGTTAGATCTCTGACAATAAGAGCCCTAATTACACTATCCTTTTACACCCGAATTTCGATCACCTCTCTTACTCTAAAATCACCCAAAATAACAAGATTCAGGCCCACTCACTATCAAAGAATGGCAGTATTCAGACTAATCAATCTCACTCCAATTCTATTTCCCCTGGCTCTTATAATTCAATTCTAAGGTTTTAAGTTAATTAAACTAGTAGCCTTCAAAGTTCCCAACAAGAGTATCAATCTCTTAAACCTTATAAGCTATGGTATAGTCACATTTTCAGGATTGCAGCCTGACATCTTAAATTTAAACTACATAGCCTGGATAGAGAGAACAATCCCATGCATAGATTTACAATCTATTACCTTTATCAGCCACCAACCCATGCAACGGTGGCTTTTCTCAGCAAACCATAAAGACATTGGAACTCTATATTTCATCTTCGGAGCATGAGCAGGCACAGTAGGTACATCACTAAGACTTTTAATTCCGGCCGAGTTAGGTCAACCTGGCAGATTAATCGGAAATGATCAAATCTACAATGTAATTGTTACTGCCCATGGATTCGTAATAATTTTCTTTATAGTTATACCAATCATAAGTGGTGGCTTTGGTAACTGATTAGTACCGCTAATACTAGGGGCACCAGACATAGCATTCCCACGAATAAATAACATAAGATTTTGACTTTTACCCCCCTCTCTAACACTACTTCCCTCTAGAGGAATAGTAGAAAGAGGAGTTGGTACCGGATGAACTGATTACCCACCCCTAGCAGCTGGCACCGCTCATGCAGGGGCCTCAGCAGACCTGGGTATTTTTTCACTCCGGAGTCTCCTCAACATGCGAGCCCCCGGGATAACTATAGACCGATTGCCCCTATTCGTGTGAGCTGTATTCTTAACGGCCATTCTTTTTCTCCTCTCTTTACCAGTTTTAGCTGGAGCCATCACTATACTTCATATAGATCGAAACCTAAACACATCTTTCTTCGACCCTGCTGGAGGGGGAGTCCCAATTCTCTACCAACACCTATTCTGATTCTTCGGACACCCAGAGGTATATATTCTAATCCTCCCAGCCTTCGGTATAATCTCCCACATCGTAAGGCAAGAACCAGGGAAAAAAAGAATCATTTGGGACACTAGGAATAGTGTATGCCATAATAGCAATTGGAGTTCTTGGATTCGTCGTCTGAGCCCATCACATGTTCACTGTTGGAATAGGCGTAGACACACGGGCATACTTTACTTCTGCCACAATAATTATTGCTGTGCCAACAGGAATAAAAATTTTCAGATGACCAGCCACCCTCCACGGCACACAATTCACCTATAGCCCCTCGCTAATCTGAGCCCTAGGATTTATTTTCCTATTCACCATAGGAGGATTAACAGGAGTAGTCCTAGCTAACTCATCTATTGACATTATCCTACATGACACATATTATGTAGTCGCCCACTTCCACTATGTTTTATCAATAGGAGCAGTATTTGGCATTTTCGCCGGAATCGCCCACTAATTCCCGCTATTCACCGGACTATCACTTCATCCCAAATTATTAAAAATCCACTTTACAACAATGTTCATCGGAGTAAACCTAACTTTCTTCCCACAACATTTCTTAGGGTTAAATGGTATACCTTGATGATACTCCGACTATCCAGATGCCTATACAACATGAAATGTTGTATCTTCGGTAGGGTCATCAATCTCCCTAATCGCTGTATTAGGATTTATCATAGTAGTATGAGAAGCACTCACATCTAAACGACCTGCCTTATTCTCCCTATTCATACCAACCTCTATTGAGTGACAACACAACTTCCCACAAGCAGATCACAGATATATAAAAATCCCCTTAACAGCTATCTAAAATGGCAGATCATTGCATAGGATTTAAGCTCCTAATAGGAAACCTAGTTTCTTTTAGAAATAATGGCAACATGAAAAGCCCTTAACCTCCAAGATGCAGCATCTCCTCTCATAGAACAACTAATCTTTTTCCACGACCACGCAATACTAGTTCTCATCCTCATCACCACCCTAGTCGGATTCATACTCTAATCTCTATTCTTCAACTCACTAACAAATCGAATTTTACTGGAACACCAAACTATCGAGACAATTTGAACAATCCTACCTGCAATTATTTTAATCTTTATTGCCCTCCCATCCTTGCACTTATTATAATTACTTGACGAAGTAAACAACCCTAGGGTAACTCTCAAAGCTATCGGACGACAATGATATTGAAGATACGAATACTCAGATTTCACCCAAATCAGGTTCGACTCATGCAAGGTGTCAAGACAAGATATCACAGAAAGAGAGTTTCGACTGCTAGAAGTGGATAATTGAATCATCCTACCGATAAACACCCAAATTCGAGCTCTAATTAGAGCAGGAGACGTTATTCACTCATGAACAGTTCCAGCCCTGGGGGTAAAAGCAGATGCAGTACCCCGACGACTTAATCAAATCAGATTTCAAATCAACCGACCGGGGCTATTCTACGGGCAATGTTCAGAAATTTGTGGGGCAAACCACAGGCTCATACCAATCGTCGTGGAAAGAACCTCAATTAAATCATTTTTAAACTGAATTTCATCTAACAGTAATAACTCATTCGATGACTGAAAGCAAGTGTAAGTCTTTTAAACTTACAATAGTAGTTACGCCTACTTCTAATGATTAAAATTAGTTAAACCATAACACGAGCTTGTCAAGCTCGAATTATTACAAAGTAATATTTTAAAATCCCTCGAATAGCCCCCCTATTATGACTAAACCTGTATATATTTTTCACAGTAATACTAGCTCTAATTATTATCTCAAGATACTTTATCAAAACACATATTAAAATTGACCCTCACGTAACTCCTATGAAGACTTACCAAGCAACCTGAAAATGATAACAAACCTATTCTCAAGATTCGACCCAATCTCTAGAATTAACCACCTATCTTTAAACTGGGCCTCCACAATACTCGGATTACTGTTCATTCCTTACCCGTTCTGAGCCATACCGTCCCGCTCCGAACTAATATGATCTACAGTAACAACGTCCCTACACAAAGAATCCAAAACCTTACTAGGACCAACTTTTAATTCTAATTTGGCTTCTTTTATAGGCATTCCCGTTCTTTCCTGAAGTAATTTTAATTCTGTATTGTATATATAATACATGCACTCCTTAGATCTTGCATTGTGATTCTGTCCACAGTTCACGCATTTCGTTTCACCACACCTCCACTGTGTGGTATATTTGTCAGATCCGCAATAAGCACATATAGATTTACTATGGCAATTTTTCCTTGTATGTCCATACAAACTACAGTTTTGGCATTGTAGTGGTTTTGGAACATATGGTCTCAGTTCTCTGCTTTGGCTCATGGTTTTAATTCTTAAGGGTAATTCATGGCTTTCAAATTTTATCTTTGCTATTCTCAGTGTTTTTCCATTACTCCGTCTACTGGCTATTTCGCAATGTTGTACATTGTTGTGCCTTTTTTTAAGGAAATCAAGCAATATATTCTTGTCTATTGGTTCTTCGTCATTATTAGGGAGTACTATGGTACCCTGTACACTGTTCATATTGTCATTTTTTTTATATGTACCTTTATGTTATTAATATATTTTTTTATAGTTAAGTAATTTTCTGAATGATTTTTGTTGTGGCTTCTGTCAACCACATCTGATCTTTTAATTGTTTGAATGACATTTCAGTAGTTGAATATCGATTCAAGAGTTTTCTAATTTCAATGCTGATATTTTCTTCTCCGTTTTTAAGGTCAGAAATCTTGACCAACTTCCACTCCCAAAGAGGGATCGAAGTGAGTCAAGGTTTGGTCAAGATATTTTTTTTTGTTTACTGTGTAATGGAGCATAGGGTTCCAGTGTAATTGCATCAGTATTTTTATTTGACTTTTCCAGAGAAAGGTTGTCAGAGGAGGTTCCAGCGTACGTCAGCTGTGCGGAGTCATTACCAGGAAAGGGCCCAGGGGTACTTAAATCCTTATGATCACTTTTCATAGAGACTGGAGACAAAAATTATATATATATATATATATATATATATATATATATATATATATATATATATATATATATATATATATATATATAATATATATATATATATATATATATATATATATATATATATATATATATATATAATATATATATATATATATATATATATATATATATATATATATATATATATATATATATATATATATATATATATATATATATATATATATATAATGAAAAATAGAACCTGAAAACCTTAAAAAGATATCATCAGCCTTTCATGGAGCTTATTCTTCCACCAATGGCACAAGCGAGAAACGACTCCCAAACGTCCGCTCCCTACCCTACCCCACAGGGGATGGCACAACATGATTAGAGTGGCCCAAGTGTAAGCAAAACCCGCTTGCTAGGACTGACAATATTACTAGAATGCAATCATTCCCACCCTAATCATGTTATGGGCAAACCAAATAGAATGCCGAGAGTCCTGTCCCCAAAACCAGACCCACCCTGGATTCCGTGGTCTAGCCCTAAAGAACAGTTCCGCCTTTGAGTTATCAATGTGATAACTCTCAGGTCCGAACATAATCGGGCAGTTGATGTCCTACCAAAGTTCCCACTATT
This sequence comes from Macrobrachium rosenbergii, assembly GCA_039081455.1. NCBI lineage: Eukaryota > Metazoa > Arthropoda > Malacostraca > Decapoda > Palaemonidae > Macrobrachium > Macrobrachium rosenbergii. Next base: position 37,267 of record JANJGK010006299.1, read on the forward strand.
AATTTTAGCTTCGGATATAAACCCAATCTCAGCTATGATATCTTTTCCTATTTAGCAGGTCCAATAAATTTTAGGAAAAGTGGAAAATTCCGCTAAAATTCATCCAAACAAATATATCATCATATATGAGACACTTGGTCTCAAACCCGGGAACAAATTCCTGGGGTTCAAGAGCCCCCTCACCACGTCAAGGTGGTCCAACATCGAGGGGGAGTCTCGATACAAGTTTTTGTTATATTATTATAGTTATTATTAAAGTAGTTTAGTTTTTGTCGTAAATTAGCGGAACATTTGTATACAAAGGTAGTTTAGGTACCGGTGGTATTTCCAGTTTTGATGGAAAATATTATTTAGGATTTTGTAAAGATGTTTGTAAATAAGTTGAGATAGGAAACATATATTAACAAAGTACTGATGGAGATATAGAACTTCATTACGAAAACTGTTCCAGTCAGATATTAAGTTAAAGGCCCTGTGGAAGAGGGTAGAGAAAGAGTTAAGCTTAAAATGAAAATTTTAAAAAATTACTATAAAAATTAGAACCCAAACCAATAAAAGTTTTATTTCTAAAAACCGTAATATTAAAATGATCATCACGTCTAAAAACCATTGCATCTAAGAGGGCAGTTTGTTTTCATTTTCATAATCAATCATAAACTTGCTATTTGGATGCATGTTGTTAGCAAATTCGAGGAAATGTTCTTAGATTATCAACACAATCCGCCCACGAGTTAGTCGACTTCGTATTAAAAATAAGCATATTTTTGCTTTACTTTTTACTGTGAATCATATCAGTAGCTATAGTAGTTGAGATAGATTTCGTGTTTTCAGTGCGCAACGAAATCTATTGCGAATAAAATTTAAAAGTATGAGTTTTAAACTGATTGTTATATGTCTATTGTTGATAAGTAATATTGAAAGATTTTTTTTAACAATGATGATATGATAAATAAAAAAACTATGAGAATCACGTTTAGCCACCTAAAGAATCTATTTGCCACGATCATGCCTTTTGTAATGTACTGTCATGCCATTTTTCGTAAATTTAGAACGCTAATTGCGTATAAAATTCAGAATCTCTGATACGTGGAAAGAAATGGATTTCTATTGTTTTCGTTGATATGCCTCAAATGGATCGTTTCATTTATAAAAAAATTGGG
>JANJGK010006301.1:0-10000 GCA_039081455.1 Macrobrachium rosenbergii
TATAATCTTGAGAGCCAATTGTATGGCTGTTAATTCTGCTGTAAATGCTGATGATATTACAGGAAGGCCCATTTGGATAGTTTTATCACTTGAATAGGCTGATGAGCCCACTCCACCTTCATTTTTTTGGATCCATCTGTGTAGATTATGAAGGGATTACCCTTCCGTCTTATGTGTTCCATGGCATGTTGATGGTACATTTCTGTGTTGGACATATATTTCTTTGAAAGATATGATAAATATGTGCATAGTTTTGCCCTTTTTAGTGTCCATGGTGTGACCGGATTTATTTCTTGGGTAAATTTGGGTATCATGTTATGTAAATTCAATAGATGATTAGTTTTTTTAGTAAATGAGTTTTGATTTGGGTTATTATTTGTATTTTGATTGAGAAATTTATTTGATGCAGGAGACGTGCCTGCTTGAAGGGATAAGCCTCTTCTTAAAGTAATTAGATCTCTGTAATATTTTAGAGGCAGCTGGCCTGCCTCTGCTAGGATAGACACAGTTGGAGATGAGCGGAAGGCTCCTGTACATATACGTACTCCCTCGTGATGTAATGCATCTAGAGATTTTAAAGTTGTTTCTGAGGCAGTTGAATAAATTGGACAGCTATAATTTATAACTGATAGTACTGTTGCATTGTATAACATTAACATTGTGTCTCGTCCTGCACCCCATTTGGTGTGAGATTTTCTTTAATAAAGTAAGGGCTTTAGATTCTTTGGCTTTGATATATTTGACATGATCTTTCCAATTTAAATGTTGGTCAAAAATTATACCCAAATATTTAACACTATTGCACATGTTTATCTCTTCATTATAAAGATATAACTTAATGGTTTGTTGTTTCAACCATCTTTTCTCTTTGTAGAAGACAATGCCATTTGTTTTATTTACCGACAACTTGAAGCCTACGGAATTGGTCCAAGTGGTTATATTTTTTGTTGCTATATTAAGTATTCTTTGAGCATGTCTCAAAGAATAACTTGAATAATAAATTACAAAACCATCCACATACAAACTATTTTGTACACCCTCAGGCAGGTTCATAGTAATGTCATCTAATTGCCAGGGCAAATAAGATGCAGCTCAAAACACTGCCTTGGGGGATACCCTCCTCTTGTACGTAGCAATTTGAATATGTATTTGCTATGCGTACTTGAAATGTACGATTTGTTGGAAAATTATTGATAAATATTGGAAGGTACAGTATATATATGTATATATACATGTGTATATGTTCCATAGTTTACTTTTATTTAAAACTTCTTTATTTACAAGACAGACATGCACCGCGGATAGTGTAGACCAGTGGTTCTTAAACTTTTTTGCCTTGCGCCCCCATTCTGCATTATGTATAGACCCCACGGCCACCCCCCCAGCGAAACTTTTGCCAACTATAATCTATATATATATATATATATATATATATATATATATATATATATATATATATATATATATATATATATATAGATAGATTATATATATATATATATATATATATATATATATATATATATATATATATATATATATATATATATATATATATATATATATATATATATATATATATATATATATATATATAAAGTACATTATACATATACACAAACACTGTTTTGCATTCTGGATGGGAAAAAAATATGCGGTAAAAAGTGTTCTAAACTGTTTCCAAACAGTTTGGAACAGGCCTTAGTGTCACAACTAAAAGGGGTGATGGAGGAGTAACAACTGGGGGGCTTCGGTCTGAGTAGTAGATAAATGAAGGAAAAAGAATAAACTGGAATTTACGTTATAGTAAAATCTTGTGAGATAATAAACATAAATAAAAAAAATTGAAATTTAACATATAAAAAGCAGCTTCTAGAACTTGCATCTGCTGATTCTCTCTCTCTCTCTCTCTCTCTCTCTCTCTCTCTCTCTCTCTCTCTCTCTCTCTCTCTCTCTCTCTCTCTCTCTCTCTAATACATATATACATATATATATATATATATATATATATATATATATATATATATATATATATATATATACGCATACATACATACATACATACATACATACATACATACATACACACACACACACACACACACACACACACACACACACACACACACACACACACACACACACACACACACACACACACACACACACACACACACACACACACACACACATATATATATATATATATATATATATATATATATATATATATATATATATATATATATATATATATATAGTATGGAACTTCACACGAGAAAGCGTTCGATATAGATCTAAAAATATTATGTACTGTACGTGAAACAATGCACGTATAAAGGGGCCTACAGGAAAGTTATTTAATGCAGCGACGTTTGTAATCCTATAATTGCTGACTAAAGACACCATTCTGGTTACGATATAATTCCTTTCTTGTTCTAGATCAAGTAAGAAATGTCAGTAATACTCCGCTATCCATTATTATTATTATTATTATATATATATATATATATATATATATATATATATATATATATATATATATATATATAAATGTATGTATGTATATATATGTACAGTATATATATGTATATATACATGTGTATATGTTCCATAGTTTACTTTTATTTAAAACTTCTTTATTTACAAGACAGACATGCACCGCGGATGGTGTAGACCAGTGGTTCTTAAACTTTTTTGCCTTGCGCCCCCATTCTGCATTATGTATAGACCCCACGGCCACCCCCCCCCCTCCCCCTGAAATTTTTGCCAACTATAAACAATATATTGCCTATTTGCTTATATATGTGGATGAATGATAGATTTTTGTTTCATTGCTGTTAAATTTTTTATAACTATATATACACTGTACTGAAATGAAAATTGACTTATATTTTGAATTTTTGGCATGTTTTGAGATAATAATTAGAAAACATGGAAGCAGTGATAATGTTTTTGGCAATTTTGCAATTAATATCACAAATTAAAAAAAATAATAGGCACCATCTGGGAACCCTGCTTGCGCCCCCTTCGTAACCTGGCACCCCCTTAGGGGGGGGGGCGCATCCCAGTTCAAGAATCACTGGTGTAGACTTCATAACACGGATCTAGTTTTAGCCCGAAGATCAACGGATCACAATATGCAAGATCTTTTGGAATCGACTTAAACATACAGTATGCCATTGTATGGTCTATCTAAGAAAAAATCTGATAATTATTAACAAATATGATTCGAATGACCTATTGTTGTACCCTAATATTTATCAATTCTAGAACGTCAAAATGGGTAGGTTCTAAGAGAAAATGATTTTCCAAATGTCGCCACGCTGATAATCCTATAGCCAAAGGATAAATTATCATTAGTATCATGGCTGGAAAGAGAAGACGCATAAACAAGAGATGGTGGTGAAAGGGAACGGCCGTTTATATGTTAATAGTCTTATATGGGTTAAAAATATATGGAATAAAACACAGAACCTGATAAAAGACAAAAAATCAACCGTAGCCCCAGCTCATTCCAGTAGAAAACGGTTATTTGGTTATGGTACAACAGTTATTGAACCACAGGAGGTAATATCATGTGCTACCTTTTGTTTAATTCTCATGTTCCATTACGAAACCTTTACATTTCACTACATTTCCCCATAAGTACTCGATATTTGGAGCGTAGATTAAGAGCATAATGACGTTTCTATGTAAATAACGATAAATTTGCGTGAAAACATTAAATCATTTGGAATTCCTGTTCAGTACTTATAGCCCCCTCCATTCCCAACAGATTTAAGTGTTAGTTCCCAGGTGACGTCACTCCTAACAAGTTTCACACTAGCTTTCGAAAATACTTGTTTGTCCTCAAAGCGATTTTGCCGGCTTTAGGAAAAATGACTTCGGAGTAGCAGACTGTTTTTTTTGGCCAGTTTTGAAGATGAAGCAGCAGTGTTTATAAGTGATGAAAGGTGAATATTAAGGGTTTGAGTTTCGTGTAATGGTTTTTGTGTTTCTAGAACATATTTTCTTAAGGATACGGTGATTTTGGTGCTGAATATAGTCAAACTCATTGTGAATGTGATTTTTAAAGTGTAAGAGTTAAATTTCTTTTCAGTTTAAGTTAGTCTTTTAAGAAAAACATTCCAAGTGTAGTGAGTGAGGTTTAAGAGTATTTGCTTAAGTGTTCTTCAGTGTTATTTTTCTGCTTACCTGTCATTCAAATATTAAAAACCTAGTGTTACTTGTACTTGGGTATTAAACTTATATGTTCTGGGATATTTAACTATTTTCACAATGTAGACATCTGGTTGCTTTGTATCTTGACCTGGGGTAGATACTTTGAATAAGCTAGGTATTGCTATGAAGACATAAAAAAAAATGGCTTTGGTTTACCTGCTTAAGGAATTAATATTTTGGCTTGGAGCAATCAGTTATGAAATACTGAGGGAAGTCTGTTCCATTTTTCTGAACTGGCTGTGAGCAAGGGGGTTTGAGGATTAAATATGGTTATAAATAGCCATTAGTAATCGGTTTATATTTTCATTTTACCAGCTCACTCGAGGATGTTTCAAAGTTTTCCATATGAAAGGTATTAGTACTTTCATTTTAGTGCTACAACAGTTATGGGTTTATACAATTTTCTGATTATATTCTGGTATATGAAGGTCCAATTTTTTTTCAATACAGCCTTAATTTCAGACACAGGGCCTAATGTCAGACATTGATTAAGATAATCCATTTCCTTGGGTTTATACAATTTTCTGATTATATTCTGGTATAAGGAGGTCCAATTTTTTTCAATACAGGGCTTAATTTCAGACACTGATTAAGATCATCTGTTTCCTTATATTTATATTCTGGTATATAAAATTTTTTTCAGTGCAGGTTTTAGTTTCAACCATTGGATAGTTACCTAGTATACAATGTCTTTTTTCAGTACAGGGCTTGGTTTCACCCATTGGCTAGTTAAGCCATTTCCTGATCTTTATATTTTGGTATATAAAGGCTTTATTTTTTAATACAGGGCTTAATTTCAACCATAAAAAAAGGCTTTGGTTTACCTGCTTAAGGAATTAATATTTTGGCTTCTAGCAGTCAGTTATGAAATAGGATGTTACAAAGTTTTCCATATGAAAGGTATTAGTACTTACATTTTAGTGCTACAACAGTTATGGGTTTATACAAGAAGGTCCAATTTTTTTTTCAATATAGGGCTTAATTTCAGACATTAAGATAATCTATTTCCTTGTTTATACAATTTTCTGATTATAATCTGGTACAAGAAGGTCCAATTATTTCAATATAGGGCTTAATTTCAGAAACAGGGCTTAATTTCAGACATTGATTGAGATAATCTATTCCCTTATCTTTATATTCTGGTATATAAACATTTTTTTCAGTGCAGGTTTTAGTTTCAACCATTGGATAGTTACCTAGTATACAATGTCTTTTTTCAGTACAGGGCTTAGTTTCACCCATTGGCTAGTTAAGCTATTTCCTGATCTTTATATTTTGGTATATATAAAGGTTTTATTTTTCAATACAGGGCTTAATTTCAACCATTGGCTAGGGAATCTATTTTCTGATACTCTGGTATATAAAGGCCTGCTTTTTTCAGTAGAGGGTTTAGTATCAACAAATAACTAATCTTGACATTTTGGGGGCCACAATTTTTAACATATGATTTAACGTTCAAAACAGTCTGAAATTTGACTAAATGAAAATCTTTTCTTTCAGGAACTGTCGTGAAACTTGGATTGAATGTGGCACTTAAATTCATGGTCTATTCACTCCTAGACGTTGGCACTTAAATTCATGGTCTATCACTCCTAGACGTTGGAAAACTTCCAAGTTTGTCAGAAAGTGGGCTTCGCTTGTGTGGATGTTATTTTTCTATTGTCTGTTGATATGAATAATTCCAGCTATCGGCTACGAAGTGGCTTCTTAGACCTGATATGACCTCTGCCCTTCTAATCTACGTACTTTTGAGTCACTGTACCTTGTTGTACTTTTTCCTGTAGTAAAACAACCACAGCATTGTTCTGTATCCTGTTTCAAGTTTAAATCACACTTTAAAATATGTTGAATGTGTTTTTTGGGCTTTTTAAATTTTCGTGTTTTTGTAAAATGCCATCGTTGAAAGTTTTTACAAAACACTCCAAATTGTTTTAGACATCTAATTTCCCTATACATGACGTTAAAACTTTCAAGTGTATTAAGATGTCATTACCCTTATCACGTTTAGCAATGACAATTGTGGACGAGTTTAGTGCTGGTTCTACTGTGAAATTAAGCGCTCTGAATTTACGTAATGAAATTAAGTGCTCTGGAGTTACGTAACAAGAATTTAGTGTGTGGTAGTGTGACCCATGTTAATCACTAATGAAAATTAAAAACCTGTTTCGGCTATGCCTTGTTTGATGACTAGTGATCCTGTAGAATTAGTTTTGTTGCACACTTCTTGGCCTGAAGTCCTTTAGACTTTATTTACAGTTATGTGCAGAAAATCTATCCTCCTAGGATTAAGCATGACTTTGGGAAGCTAAAAAAAAAAGAAAACTAAGCATGATATCCCAAATGAATTATCGGGAGAGACTAGAGTTCTGAAGTTAATAGGTCAACCGGTAGTAACATCGATGGTTGGGTCACATCGGTCGTTCAAGTCATACAAGACCTGAAAGGAAAGTTGAAGAAAGTCGAAAGGAAAGTGGATGGAAATGGAAGGATAAAGGCCTGTTTGAAAACAGTTTCTTGGAAACTGTTTGTAAAGTTTGGAAACCGTTTCCAAACAGCTCGGATACTGTTTGCAAACAATGTTTCCCGTCCAGACCTCATTGTTGTAGTCAGGATGCCTGCTGGTGCAGTAGCCTCTGTATTTTACTTGGCAGTTTTTAATGCACTCAAGGAGGGATAAGAGAAAGAGATGAGCGAGAAAGTTTTTAGGAAAAGGAGCGTGTCATGCTGACTTCCTTCTGGCGTGTATGTATATGTATATATACATATACATATGTATAAGTATGAATGTTTAAGGGTATATATAATTATATATACATTTACATATATACACACATACATATATATACATATATATACATATAATTATATATATATTATATATATATATAAGTACATTAATATATAAGTACATTATACATATACACAAACACTGTTTTGCATTCTGGATGGGAAACAAATATGCGGTAAAAAGTGTTCTAAACTGTTTCCAAACAGTTTAGAACAGGCCTTAGTGTCACAACTAAAAGGGGTGATGGAGGAGTAACAACTGGGGGGCTTCGGTCTGAGTAGTAGATAAATGAAGGAAAAAGAATAAAATGGAATTTACGTTATAGTAAAACCTTGTGAGATAATAAACATAAATAAAAAAAATTGAAATTTAACATATAAAAAGCAGCTTCTAGAACTTACATCTGCTGACTCTCTCTCTCTCTCTCTCTCTCTCTCTCTCTCTCTCTCTCTCTCTCTCTCTCTCCACACGCGTACGTGTATATTATAATACATACATACATACATATACATATATGTGCATAGATATACATACATATTTTATATATATATATATATATATATATATATATATATATATATATATATATATATATAATGGAACTTTACACGAGAAAGCGTTCGATATAGAACGAATAATCTTACGTACTGAACGTGAAACAATGCACGTATAAAGGGGCCTACAGGAAAGTTATTTAATGCAGCAACGTTTGTAATCCTATAATTGCTGACTAAAGACACTATTCTGGTTACGATGTAATTCCTTTCTTGTTCTAGGTCAAGTAAGAAATGTCAGTAATACTCTGCTATCCATTATATATATATGTGTGTGTGTGTGTGTGTGTGTGTGTGTGTGTGTGTGTGTGTGTGTGTGTGTGTGTGTGTGTGTGTGTGTGTGTGTGTGTTGGTTAGTTATAAATGATTTGTTTAACCAGACCTCTGAACTCTTTTAGGGTTCTTCTCGGGCTGGGAAAAGAATGGGGGAAAGAGTACATAAAAAAATTAAGTAGTTAACTAAATAAATAAATAATAAAAAAGGGGGGAGGGGAATTAGAAAAAAAACAATCGAGAGAGAGAAAAAAAAAGGGGGGGGAAGATTATGTTTTACTTATCAATTTAATTTTGTTTAGGAAGAGAATGATATTATTAATTGAAAAGTTATTACCTTCTGCTAGAATATCGTTTATTGATTTATTTTGTAAACAAGTCTTTCTTTCATGATGCCATCTGGGACAGTCAATCAAGATGTGTTTGATTGTTACAGGGATGTTACATCTTTCACAAGTTATTGGGTTTGTGTGCGGAGTTGACATCAGATGAAAATGTGCGAGTCTGGAGTGTCCTATTCTGAGTCTTGTTAAAATAGCCTCATTGATTCTTTGCTTTTGGGTAGAAGAATGCCATTTTTTAACTTCGTTCTTAATTTGTTTTAGTTTGTTTTGTGGGGGTATATTTGTCCAATCATTTTGCCAATCCCTATAAATTAAGGGTTTAACTGATGCTAGCCAGTCTGATATGGGTGCTTTCATAGTAGTTGGGGGGATTGTACAAGCCAATTTTGCAGCTTTATCTGCTTTCTCATTACCCTCAATGCCTACATGGGCTGGGATCCAACAAATTTGAATTTGAAGGCCGTTTGTAATTAACTGATGTATTTCCCGTTGTATATTTTGATTTAAATGATCCTATTGCTTCAATTGCACTTCTTGAGTCGCTCAATATGAGTGCAGAAGGAATTCCTTTTTTTGTTATAATCTTGAGAGCCAATTGTATGGCTGTCAATTCTGCTGTAAATGCTGATGATATTAGAGGAAGGCCCATTTGGATAGTTTTATCACTTGAATAGGCTGATGAGCCCACTCCACCTTCATTTTTGGATCCATCTGTGTAGATTATGAAGGGATTACCCTTCCGTCTTATGTGTTCCATGGCATGTTGATGGTACATTTCTGTGTTGGACATATATTTCTTTGAAAGATATGATAAATATGTGCATAGTTTTGCCCTTTTTAGTGTCCATGGTGTGACCGGATTTATTTCTTGGGTAAATTTGGGTATCATGTTATGTAAATTCAATAGATGATTAGTTTTTTTAGTAAATGAGTTTTGATTTGGGTTATTATTTGTATTTTGATTGAGAAATTTATTTGATGCAGGAGACGGGCCTGCTTGAAGGGATAAACCTCTTCTTAAAGTAATTAGATCTCTGTAATATTTTAGAGGCAGCTGGCCTGCCTCTGCTAGGATAGACACAGTTGGAGATGAGCGGAAGGCTCCTGTACATATACGTACTCCCTCGTGATGTAATGCATCTAGAGATTTTAAAGTTGTTTCTGAGGCAGTTGAATAAATTGGACAGCTATAATTTATAACTGATAGTACTGTTGCATTGTATAACATTAACATTGTGTCTCGTCCTGCACCCCATTTGGTGTGTGAGATTTTCTTTAATAAAGTAAGGGCTTTAGATCCTTTGGCTTTGATATATTTGACATGATCTTTCCAATTTAAATGTTGGTAAAAAATTATACCCAAATATTTAACACTATTGCACATGTTTATCTCTTCATTATAAAGATATAACTTAATGGTTTGTTGTTTCAACCATCTTTTGTCTTTGTAGAAGACAATGCCATTTGTTTTATTTACCGACAACTTGAAGCCTACGGAATTGGTCCAAGTGGTTATATTTTTTTGTTGCTATATTAAGTATTCTTTGAGCATGTCTCAAAGAATAACTTGAATAATAAATTACAAAATCATCCACATACAAACTATTTTGTACACCCTCAGGCAGGTTCATAGTAATGTCATCTAATTGCCAGGGCAAATAAGATGCAGCTCAAAACACTGCCTTGGGGGATACCCTCCTCTTGTACGTAGCAATTTGAATATGTATTTGCTATGCGTACTTGAAATGTACGATTTGTTGGAAAATTATTGATAAATATTGGAAGGTACAGTATATATATGTATATATACATGTGTA
>JANJGK010006301.1:17500-38422 GCA_039081455.1 Macrobrachium rosenbergii
ATCATTATGAACTTTTTAACTGGTGTGGGAGATTTAATATGAATATTCATACCTCTTTCATATTATTATTTTGTCATGTTACGTTTGCCATATCTTGGCTATGCATTTTACACTTTCCATTATTGTGTTTTGCATTTCATGTATTTTTGGGAGTTTTCTATCATGTTTAATTCTTCCGACAGATGTCTGTGGACATCGGTGGACAGTGGGATAGTGTGGACTGTTTCGAATAACATGTGGTAGACTGCTTTTGACATGATAGTTATTGATTTGGGGAGTATGTGAGTTTGGATATTTTCAGGCTATTAGCCATAGTGAGACTTCTTTATCAGAAGTGTTTTGCAGTTCAGAGTTTAGTTATCTAACTCGATATTTCATTTATTATGCATTTTAATCTTTGCTTTGTTTTATTCATTTCTTGTTGGGTTATTTGAATAATAAACCTATTTTTGTAGAAACTATTGCGTTTCTTTAAATAGTCCATTTAATTGCTTTGGTGAGAATGAGTGAGATTCGGGTGGGTGAACTTCGAAAACGATGAGAGAGAGAGAGAGAGGCGATACACGGAGAGAGAGAGAGAGAGAGAGGCGATACACGGTGTGAGAGAGAGAGAGAGAGAGAGAGAGAGAGAGAGAGAGAGAGAGAGAGAGAGAGAGAGAGAGAGAGAGAGAGAGAGAGAGAGAGAGAGATGTAAGTGTTATCGTGAGCAAACATTCATACGCCTCCGTTTCATGAAGAAAGATCGTAGAGCACGTTACGTACACTTTCAAAAAAGTGTTACTTCTGTCCTGGTTACAGAATGGAATGGCGGCAGCGGGTGTCTTTTGATTTTAAATGGTGGCAGCATGATTTTAATGTCTTTAATGATGGCGAAAGAGGGAGATTACTAATAGACTAATTGATAACGTTGATACCCAAGGCGACGGGGCCGTGAGCGTCAGGAGTGGTTACCCCTCAGTCTTAAGATAGCGAGTTACATAGTGGGTCGGATTACGTGGGTAATACGGGGAACCTTTCTTCTTTTTTCCGTTTCTATTCGAGTACTGGGAGTGGGGAGTTGTGAAACAGATCTGGATGATCTCTAGAGCAATTTTGGGGTTAACAAAATACCCAAATAAGCGTGAATAGTGGCGATTGTGAGTTAATTACGCAAAGTGATGATTCAACTAGAAACGGGCTGGGTGTTTTTTTTTTTTTTTTTTGCTTCGTTGTCGAGTGGGTGTGACGTCACAGGCTGCACGCAGCTCTGTTTTCAGTTAGCATAGGTACTTCGTTTTCTGTTTCAAAATTGGTAAGTACCCCCATTCTCTTACTTCGTTTTCTGTTTCAAAATTGGTAAGTACCCCATTCTCGTAAGTTGCGCAGAACTCCGTTTTTCTGTTCTTCTTTTAGAGGGGGTAACTTGTGCCTTTCTCTAGTGTTATTTTTGGTTTCTCTTTTTATGTTGTTACGCTCAGGGCGTGTGATTACTCACAAAATGCCGGACGATGCAGCAAGCACATCCCAATCAATTGATGGGAAGCCAACCCAAAACATAGAAACTTTCATTGAGTCAGTGAACAATTATCTGAATTCCAAGAAAATTACGAATGGCGCTGAAGCTTTAACAGAGGCTAAATCATTTCTGGATTTAGATAAAGGAGATATTGGGAAACGAGCACGCAGTTTCGGGTTCAGAAGGTGTAAAACTTGGAATGAACTGCAGAAATTTCTACGAGCTACTTATGGCGGAGTTCAACGTGAATGCGCAGTTCGGAATTTGCGAGAGTTTCTCAAAATAAAGAAGGGCAATGATTCACTAGTCACATACAGTGCGAATTTATTTGATGCAGTAGTTGAGTTAAAGAAATCTATAACAGGTTCTCCATGGGTAATAGGAAATAATATCTCCTTAGATAATTTTGAAAGATTGTTACACTTTGCTTGCCTTTTAACGTCGGTCCCAGATGTAATTGTAGATAGTTTTGATAAGAGAATTGATCAGGATACAGACGAATCCTTTTTGTTTGCACAGATTAACAAAAATCTAGCAAAATGCCCGACACTGGACAGTACTTTTGTACAGGGAGGTGCAAAGATGTCAGCTGCGGTTTCCAAACCACAGAATAATGATAGTCGCTCGCATTCGGGAAATGATGCAACAGCGAAGACATGTGCACGAGTAGAATCGAAGAAAATTCCAGAGAGATCAGTCACAACGATACGTTGTTTTAATTGTGATAAAATAGGCCATAGTAAATCAAATTGCAGAGTGAGATATTGTTCAGTTTGCAAATCTTCAGATCATGGATGGAGATTTTATTTGAAACTTCTTTATTTACAAGACAGACATGCACCGCGGATGGTGTAGACCAGTGGTTCTTAAACTTTTTTGCCCTGCGCCCCCATTCTGCATTATGTATAGACCCCACGGCCACCCACCCCTCCCCCTGAAATTTTTGCCAACTATAATCTCTATATATATATATATATATATATATATATATATATATATTATATATATATATATATATATATATATATATATATATATATATATATATAAAGTACATTATACATATACACAAACACTGTTTTGCATTCTGGATGGGAAAAAAATATGCGGTAAAAAGTGTTCTAAACTGTTTCCAAACAGTTTGGAACAGGCCTTAGTGTCACAACTAAAAGGGGTGATGGAGGAGTAACAACTGGGGGGCTTCGGTCTGAGTAGTAGATAAATGAAGGAAAAAGAATAAACTGGAATTTACGTTATAGTAAAATCTTGTGAGATAATAAACATAAATAAAAAAAATTGAAATTTAACATATAAAAAGCAGCTTCTAGAACTTGCATCTGCTGATTCTCTCTCTCTCTCTCTCTCTCTCTCTCTCTCTCTCTTCTCTCTCTCTCTCTCTCTCTCTCTCTCTCTCTCTCTCTCTCTCTCTCTCTAATACATACATACATACATACATACATACATACATATACATATATACATATGCATACATACATACATACATACATACATACATATATATATATATATATATATATATATATATTATATATATATATATATATATATATATATATATATATATATATATATATATATATATATATATATATATATATATATATATATATATGGAACTTTACACGAGAAAGCGTTCGATATAGATCTAACAATCTTACGTACTGTACGTGAAACATTGCACGTATAAAGGGGCCCACAGGTAAGTTATTTAATGCAGCGACGTTTGTAATCCTATAATTGCTGACTAAAGACACCATTCTGGTTACGATGTAATTCCTTTCTTGTTCTAGGTCAAGTAAGAAATGTCAGTAATGCTCCGCTATCCATTATATATATATATATATATATATATATATATATATATATATATATATATATATATATATATATATATATATATATATATATATATATATATATATATATATATATATATATATATATATATATATATATATATATATATATATTATAATGTGTGTGTACGTATTTATGTATGTATATGTACAGTATATATATGTATATATACATGTGTATATGTTCCATAGTTTACTTTTATTTAAAACTTCTTTATTTACAAGACAGACATGCACCGCGGATGGTGTAGACCAGTGGTTCTTAAACTTTTTTGCCTTGCGCCCCCATTCTGCATTATGTATAGACCCCACGGCCAACCCCCCCCTCCCCCTGAAATTTTTGCCAACTATAAACAATATATTGCCTATTTGCTTATATATGTGGATGAATGATAGATTTTTGTTTCATTGCTGTTAAATTTTTTATTACTATATATACACTGTACCGAAATGAAAATTGACTTATATTTTGAATTTTTGGCATGTTTTGAGATAATAATTAGAAAACATGGAAGCAGTGATAATGTTTTTGGCAATTTTGCAATTAATATCATAAATTAAAAAAAATAATAGGCACCATCTGGCAACCCTGCTTGCGCCCCCTTCGGAACCTTCTGGCGCCCCCCAAGTTCAAGAATCACTGGTGTAGACTTCATAACACGGATCTAGTTTTAGCCCGACAATCAACGGATCAAAATATGCAAGATCTTTGGAATCGACTTGAATATACAGTAAGCCATTATATGGTCTAAGAAAAAATCTGATAATTATTAACAAATATGATTCGAATGACCTATTGTTGTACCCTAATATTTATCAATTCTAGAACGTCAAAATGGGTAGGTTCTAAGAGAAAATGATTTTCCAAATGTCGCCACGCTGATAATCCTATAGCCAAAGGATAAATTATCATTAGTATCATGGCTGGAAAGAGAAGACGCATAAACAAGAGATGGTGGTGAAAGGGAACGGCCGTTTATATGTTAATAGTCTTATATGGGTTAAAAATATATGGAATAAAACACAGAACCTGATAAAAGACAAAACATCAACCGTAGCCCCAGCTGATTCCCGTAGGAAACGGTTATTGGGTTAAGGTACAACAGTTATTGAACCACAGGAGGTAATATCATGTGCTACCTTTTGTTTAATTCTCATGTTCCATTACGAAACCTTTACATTTCACTACATTTCCCCATAAGTACTCGATATTTGGAGCGTAGATTAAGAGCATAATGACGTTTCTATGTAAATAACGATAAATTTGCGTGAAAACATTAAATCATTTGGAATTCCTGTTCAGTACTTATAGCCCCCTCCATTCCCAACAGATTTAAGTGTTAGTTCCCAGCTGACGTCACTCCTAACAAGTTTCACACCAGCTTTCGAAAATACTTGTTTGTCCTCAAAGCGATTTTGCCGGCTTTAGGAAAAATGACTTCGGAGTAGCAGACTGTTTTTTTTGGCCAGTTTTGAAGATGAAGCAGCAGTGTTTATAAGTGATGAAAGGTGAATATTAAGGGTTTGAGTTTCGTGTAATGGTTTTTGTGTTTCTAGAACATATTTTCTTAAGGATACGGTGATTTTGGTGCTGAATATAGTCAAACTCATTGTGAAAGTGATTTTTAAAGTGTAAGCGTTAAATTTCTTTTTAGTTTAAGTTAATCTTTTAAGAAAAACATTCCAAGTGTAGTGAGTGAGGTTAAGAGTATTTGCTTAAGTGTTCTTCAGTGTTATTTTTCTGCTTACCTGTCATTCAAATATTAAAAACCTAGTGTTACTTGTACTTGGGTATTAAACTTATATGTTCTGGGATATTTAACTATTTTCACAATGTAGATATCTGGTTGCTTTGTATCTTGACCTGGGGTAGATACTTTGAATAAGCTAGGTATTGCTATGAAGACATAGAAAAAATGGCTTTGGTTTACCTGCTTAAGGAATTAATATTTTGGCTTGGAGCAATCAGTTATGAAATACTGAGGGAAGTCTGTTCCATTTTTCTGAACTGGCTGTGAGCAAGGGGGTTTGAGGATTAAATATGGTTATAAATAGCCATTAGTAATCGGTTTATATTTTCATTTTACCAGCTCACTGGAGGATGTTTCAAAGTTTTCCATATGAAAGGTATTAGTACTTTCATTTTAGTGCTACAACAGTTATGGGTTTATACAATTTTCTGATTATATTCTGGTATAAGAAGGTCCAATTTTTTTTCAATACAGCCTTAATTTCAGACACAGGGCTTAATGTCAGACATTGATTAAGATAATCTATTTCCTTGGGTTTATACAATTTTCTGATTATATTCTGGTATAAGGAGGTCCAATTTTTTTCAATACAGGGCTTAATTTCAGACACTGATTAAGATCATCTGTTTCCTTATATTTATATTCTGGTATATAAACATTTTTTTAGTGCAGGTTTTAGTTTCAACCATTGGATAGTTACCTAGTATACAATGTCTTTTTTCAGTACAGGGCTTGGTTTCACCCACTGGCTAGTTAAGCCATTTCCTGATCTTTATATTTTGGTATATAAAGGCTTTATTTTTTAATACAGGGCTTAATTTCAACCATAAAAAAAGGCTTTGGTTTACCTGCTTAAGGAATTAATATTTTGGCTTGGAGCAGTCAGTTATGAAATACTGAGGGAAGTCTGTTCCTTTTTTCTGAACTGGCTGTGAGCAAGGGGTTTGAGGATTAAATATGGTTATAAATAGCCATTAGTAATCAGTTTATATTTTCATTTTACCAGCTCACTCGAGGATGTTACAAAGTTTTCCATATGAAAGGTATTAGTACTTTCATTTTAGTGCTACAACAGTTATGGGTTTATACAAGGTCCAATTTTTTTCAATACAGGGCTTAATTTCAGACATTAAGATAATCTATTTCCTTGTTTATACAATTTTCTTATTATAATCTGGTACAAGAAGGTCCAATTATTTCAATACAGGGCTTAATTTCAGACACAGGGCTTAATTTCAGACACTGATTGAGATAATCTATTCCCTTATCTTTATATTCTGGTATATAGACATTTTTTTCAGTGCAGGTTTTAATTTCAACCATTGGATAGTTACCTAGTATACAATGTCTTTTTTCAGTACAGGGCTTAGTTTCACCCATTGGCTAGTTAAGCTATTTCCTGATCTTTATATTTTGGTATATATAAAGGCTTTATTTTTCAACCATTGGCTAGGGAATCTATTTTCTGGTACTCTGGTATATAAAGGCCTGCTTTTTTCAGTAGAGGGTTTAGTATCAACAAACAACTAATCTTGACATTTTGGGGGCCACAATTTTTAACATATGATTTAACGTTCAAAACAGTCTGAAATTTGACTAAATGAAAATCTTTTCTTTCAGGAACTGTCGTGAAACTTGGATTGAATGTGGCACTTAAATTCATGGTCTATCACTCCTAGGCGTTGGAAAACTTCCAAGTTTGTCAGAAAGTGGGCTTCGCTTGTGTGGATGTTATTTTTCTATTGTCTGTTGATATGAATTCCAGCTTTCGGCTACGAAGTGGCTTCTTAGACCTGATATGACTTCTGCCCTTCTAATCTACGTACTTTTGAGTCATTGTACCTTGCTGTACTTTTTCCTGTAGTAAAACCACAGCATTGTTCTGTATCCTGTTTCAAGTTTAAATCACACTTTAAAATATGTTGAATGTGTTTTTTGGGTTTTTTAAATTTTCGTGGTTTTGTAAAATGCCATTGTTGAAAGTTTTTACAAAAAATTCCAAATTGTTTTAGACATCTAATTTCCCTATACATGACGTTAAAACTTTCAAGTGTATTAAGATGTCATTACCCTTATCACGTTTAGCAATGACAATTGTGGAAGAGTTTAGTGCTGGTTCTACTGTGAAATTAAGCGCTCTGAATTTACGTAATGAAATTAAGTGCTCTGGAGTTACGTAACAAGAATTTAGTGTGTGGTAGTGTGACCCATGTTAATCACTAATGAAAATTAAAAACCTGTTTTAGCTATGGCTTGTTTGATGGCTGGTGATCCTGTAGAATTAGTTTTGTTGCACACTTCTTGGCCTGAAGTCCTTTAGACTTTATTTACAGTTAAGTACGTGCAGAAAATCTATCTTTCTAGGATTAAGAATGACTTTGGGAAGCTATGGGAAGGTAAAAAAAAAAAAAAAAAAAAAAAAAAAAAAAAAAAAAAAGGCATGATATCCCAAATGATTCGGCGATAATGTGTATTTAAAGTAGGTTATGGTTAAAATATGCGGAGCCTATGGGAAGCTATAAAAAAAAAAAAAAAAAAAAGCATGATATCCCAAATGAATTGGCAGTAATGTGTATTTAAAGTACGTTATGGTTAAAATATGCGGGGAGCCTAACTTAATTCACTATATTTCCCCATAAAGTACTCGATATTTGGAACGTAGATTAAGAGCATAATGACGTTTCTATGTAAATAACTATAAATTTACGTTAAAAAAATTAAATCACTTGGAATTCCCGTTCAGTACTTATAGTCCCTTCCATTCCCAACAGATGTTAGTGTTAGTTCCCGTGTGAAATCACTCCTGATAAATTTCACAGCAGCTTTCGAAAATCCTTTTGTCCTCAGAGCGATTTTGCCGGCTTTAGGAAAAATGACTTCGGTGTAGGAGACTGTTTTTTTGGTCAGATTTGCAGATGAAGCAGCAGTCTTTAAGATGAAAGGTGAATATTAAGGATTTGAGTTAGTGATGGTTTTTGTATGTTTCAAGAACCTAAGCTTTTAAGTGTGCGTTGATTTTGGTGCTGAATATAGTCATGAACTTTTGAATTTGTGATTTTTACAGTGTAAGAGTTAAATTTCTTTTAGTTTAAGTTAGTCTGATTTTAAGCGAAAAATTCTAATTGTAGTGAGTCAGGTTAAGTATATTTGCTTGAGTGTTCAGTGTTATTTGTATGCTTACCTGTCATTTACATTCTACGAGCCTAGTGTCATTTGACTCTGGTATTAAACTTAAATGTCTTTTCTTAATCTAGACATTTGGTTTGTTTTAGACTTTGTATCTTGCCCTGGGGTAGCCACTTTGAATAAGCAAGGTATTGGTATGACATTAGACTTTGGTTACCTGCTTAACGAATTAATTTTTTGGTTTTGAGGTAAGTTATGCAATACTGACAAAAGTGTCCCCTTTTTCTTAACTGTATATGATTGTGTAAGTATGTTGTTTTATATGATTTTTTTTTATTGTGCATCATTCTAATATATTAATATAAAACAAGTTTTGACAGAAAAGAACTACTTTTCACTTTTTTCCTTTGCAAAAAAGTTAGATTTGGATCTATGGGGAATTTGGTATATTATACATAATATATATGATTAAAATAAAGTTCTAAACATTAAAACCTCTACCAGACAAATAGTTTTGCCAAGAAAAAATAATATAAGTTAAATAATGTCAAGAGGGAACTTAAGAGTAGAGATAGAAAATGACGCTCTGAAGAGGCTTATAGCAGTAGCCCACACAGCCGCTGAAGAGGCTTGTAGCAGTTCTCGGGTTAGGGTTCAAAATATTTCCAGTGTTTTGCCCCAGACAGTGATGATGATATACCTTTGTCAAAATTAGCCAAGAAAAATACCTCAAACGACTATGATTATGAGGATTCTGATATACCACTCACTACCATCAAACAGAATCTTGAGAATGACAATTCTTCCTTGGATGTTAGCGATACATTTAGTTCAGAGTGTGATTCAATCAGTGATCCAGTGTATGTACCGAACACTGATGACCTTATATCCGAGGATGAAATATCACAAATTGGTATATGTGACAGTGAAGGTTGTATGAGTGATGTGTTTGCAGTTTTTGCAAGATCTGAATGTCAAAAGCTACTTTGTTTTTCTCATTTTGAAAACAACGACAGTTGCAAAACTTACAGTGTGATAAGTAAGAATTGTGATAAAGCGTGTGCAAAATATGAGAATGTCTTAGGAAAAGAGACTGTTTCTGATTCTGTTAGTGCAGCATATCCTGAATAGTTTGAAGTTGATGGATTTGAAAAACAAGAGACTGTTCTGATTCTGTTAGTGCAGCATATCCTGAATAGTTTGAAGTTGATGGATTTGCAAAACAACCAAGTGGAATGCCGCCATTAAAGAGGGATAACTTTTCAGAAAAAAAGGGCTTCGAAAATTGTGCAAAGAAAATCTTAACTGTGGTTATGCATACACAAGTGTACAAAATAAGAGAGAGATACCAGCAAGAAGAAACCTGAAGCCATGATGCTTAAAAAAAAAAAAAAAAATGTGCAATGTTAGAGGTCTGTGCTGTATAATGAAATAACAAATGAAGAAAGAAATACCATTCTCAGTGGTTTTTATGATTTAAGAAGTGTTACAAAGCAAAGGGAATGGTTATGTCAACATGTTCAAGCTACTGACACCAAGAACGATAAAGATATGAAATTGAGCCGTAAAACCACAACTTACATTTCTTACCATAACCCGACGGTAGAAAACTACGAGTGTGTAGAGTGATGTTTTTAAACACACTAAATATCAGTGAGAGGCAAATTAGGACAGCCATTAAGAAACTGTCATCAGATGAAACTGTACAAGAAAAGGGTCGTGGAGGTAGAAGGGAGAAAATAAAGAAAAGGGATAAAAGAGAAACTACTGGTGATAGAGCACATTAATAGACGCCTAAGGATGGAGTCACATTATTGTCGTAAAAGCTCCATCCACCCAACAAACTTTATATCCCGATTTGACAATCACCAAAACGTATCAACTTTATATCGAAGACACCAGTGGAGGTGAAGTTAGCTTTTCTTTTCACAGGAATATATTCAAAACTCAGAAGTTAAAATTTCATGTGCCCGAAAATGAAATAGAGATGAGCGAGAGGAATTCAAATTTCGATATGAAAAAAAAAAAAAAAAAAAAATTAGTTACAGAAATAAAGAATAACAATAAAGGAGAAAGCCAAGTCGAATAATGAACTAATTGCTGCGAATATCGACCTGAAACAAGTATTATATTTGCCTAAATCTCTCCGCAATGAACTCTTTTACAAAAGAAAACTGTCATGCTATAATTTTACTACACATAATTTAGGCAATGCCGAGGGTTCTCGTCTCCTTTAGCATGAAGGAATTGCTAAACGAGGAGCAAATGGAATTGCTTCTTGCATCAGAAGCTGGCTAGCAGAAGCAGACAAGAATTCCAAGTACAGTATACTAATGTTGTCTTTTTTTTTTGTGATGGATGTGCCGGGCAAACCAAGAATTCCATACTGCCAGCTATGTTGCTTAACTTTTGGAGAATTCAATTTCAATAAAGCAAATCGCTGTGTACGTCTTTGAAACAGACCATGGTTAATGTGAAGGAGACTCAGTGCATAGCAGTACTGAGAGGGCAATGAAAAGGGCACGAGATATTTTCACCCCATCACAGTTGGCAATGGTTATTAGACTTGCTAGGAAAAATCCTTAGAAGGTGATACAACTGGAACCAAAAATGATCACCGACTGAAAGGATTGTTCTCAACAACTTAGGATTCTCCGAATTAGGTCATCTGACGAGGGCTTACCAGTCGACTGGACAAAGATAATGCAACTGCATTTGGCTAGAGAAAAGAAAGGAAAATTTTCTACAAAGCCTCCCATTCTGCCCAAGATTTTCAAACATTATCATTGATTGACTCTCGAACCACAGGGACACAAATCCAGAGTGTTAAGCAACCACAGCACATTATTCAGGCTGTTAAATTATCAAGTGCTAAATTTAATGACCTTTTGAGCTTTTGTAGTGGAACAATTCCTGTTATTAGCAATCCTGACCACATTTCATTTTACCGTAATTTCCCTCATTACTAAAAAAGCTTAGTAGTTATATCTAGAACAGACATGCAGTGTAATACTTTCAGTGAAAATAAACTATTTCCATCAATATTGAAGGACTTTTACCCAATAAAACCATTATATGTGTGTGTGTGTGTGTGTGTGTGTGTGTGTGTGTGTGTGTGTGTGTGTGTGTGTGTGTGTGTGTGTGTGTGTGTGTGTGTGTGTGTGTGTGTGTGTGTCAAACAAATAAATGTGTATATATTTACCTTCTCAGCCTATATCATACGTATTTATAAGAAAAAAATTTTCAATCTTATATTCGGTGTGTGACGAATGTCCATTATGTCAGGTAAAAATGTCACCAAAAAGTGACGAATAGAGTCGAATCGTTAACGCGGTGAGTCAGTCAGTTTTCACAAACTGACGAATATCTTTGGTAAACATTATTAAGAAATCTTTATGAATTTAAGAAATTGTTTAAACACTGTTTGAAAGTGGTCTTAATCTTATCAACTACCAAAAATCAAAAGTTTACCGACTAAATTACTTGATAAAAAGATGGTATGAAATGGGACAAATCTTTAAACGCGATTTACTCAAAACAAGAATTTTGCCGATTCGACAGTTTGTGGAAACGTCGACGATATGTATCCTGGTATGGTAAACTAATGAATTAAAATTGTTGCTGTTACTGGAGATCAATGCGGCCTTATGCCAGCGCGGACTATTACTCTTAAAGCAGCCCCTGAGCGAAGTTTGATTCTTTAGAGAAAATGATTTAATGAGGGACTAGAGTTTTTGGTGAGAAAGGGTACGGAACTCGACGGCAATTAAACTCGTTTCAGTTCATAGGTCAACCGGTAGTAAAATCGATGGATGGGGCATATCGGTCGTTAGGTCATACGAGACCTGAATGGAAAGTTGAAGAAAGTCGAAAGGAGAGTGGATGGAAATCGAAGGCCATTTCAAGTTTCGGACTAAAGGGGGTGATGGAGGAGGAACAGATGAGGGGCTTCGCTCTGGGTAGTAGAAAAACGAATCGAATGGAGTTTACTGGAAGAGTAAAACCTTAACTTACGAGATAATAAACAAATTAAACGGTTGAGAACTTAACGTACAAAAAGCAGCTGTTTGGAAGCGCAATGAAGCTGAAATAAGAAATAAATATCAGAATAAAAATAACTTAGGCCCCGTCCACACGGTCGAACTTTGCTCGGTGTGACGTCAGAAACTGAGCAAAGCTCTGTCTAGGGCAGCCCCGTGCAACCTGCGGCCCTCAAAAGCTTTCACTGTGGCCCTTTCTCCTAAAAATAAATAGGCTGTAGTGCGGCTCTCAGATCTATCTCTCTCTCTCTCTCTCTCTCTCTCTCTCTCTCTCTCGTGTTTTCATCAACAACCCTTCCTCAATAACCGATGGTACGGGGGTCATCGTTATCAGTAAACCCTTTTTAGACCATAAGTCTCTCTGTGTGTCTCTCTCTCTCTCTACGTGAAGAGGCGGTTATGCTGACATTGTAAACACCGAACCGATCATATTATTTCTAAGAAAATGTAATAATTGCAATATAATTAATACCACATTTTAAGCAGAAATATATAATTCTTAAAATGTTTTGCTTGCAAGTTTTCTAAATCCAATCACAAAACTGCAACATAAACAACTAAGAGTTAGCCTTTAATTTAAAGCTAACTTTTACTAATTATATATTTTTCTCAGCAGGAAAGAAGTTTTCTAAATCCAATCACAAAACTGCAACATAAACAGCTAAGAGTTAGCCTTTAATTTAAAGCTAACTTTTACTAATTATATATTTTTCTCAGCAGGAAAGATCTTATTGTACTAATAATGGCTTCTACAAGTAAAAAACGCAAGATTTCTTATTTCTGTGATCCAAATTTAAATGAAATCAGTAACAAACTAATTATCTACCTTTATCAGTCTAATCTCACATAAGTCTTCGATCTAGTAAACAACATGAAATAGTAAGGTTATGTGGCCCTTTGAAAAAAAAAAAAAAAAAAAAGTTGCACACCCCTGGTCTAGGGCTTTCCTACTGCTTATCGAAGTGACGAAATATTTCTGGTAAACGGATAACGACGTCACCTACGGAAAAGTTTCCGTAAAGCGCAATTTCATGTCAAACTTTCACAAATAAATAAAAGAAAATAAACAAGAGTTTCCCGTTATTTTACCCATCATAATGAATACGTCAGGTAACTATGACTTATGGGAACTTTGAAAAACAAATATATTAACATCCTTTATTGTAATGCTACGGAAATCTGTCAAGTCTAGTCCATTATGGAGACAGCTTACTGACATTTGACCAGTTCCTTAGGGTTCTTTGCAACTTATCAGCCGTATTTAATACTATTTTTGTTATTATAAGTAATAAGTGTACCATAATTGCATTGTCTAAAAATCATGCATAAGCTCATAAAAAGATAACCCAACTTTTTTTTCTTCGTTTTTTCAATTGAAAATGGCGGAGACTTTAGACTGGACTAAGATTATATATATACATGTATACACACACATTATATATATATATATATATATATATATGTGTGTGTGTGTGTGTGTGTGTGTGTGTGTGTGTATACATATATATATGTATATATACATATATATATAACATACATATACATATATACATAACATATAATATAAATATAGTGTATATATATAATATATATGCATATATATAATGTATGTATGTATGTGTGTACAAAAACTTATTAATGACATTCTGTTTTTAGGTAAATCAGGCAAGATTTCACCGTCTACCAAAATTGTAGAGTGATTTTGACAAAGGAATGTGTTATGCATTATTTATTAGTAATGCCATCGTAAACGCAGGTTGATTAAAAAACAATATTCCGTTCATTATCCTTCTCTGGGGACATCTAAGTTATTAGGTTAACGAAGGTCATGTTCGTATATCAAACTGTACATAAATGAAACAGTTGAGAATTTAACGTATAAAAAGCAGCTGTTTGGAAGCGCAATGAAGCTGAAATAAGAATTAAAATAAAATATGGGAATACAAATTATAAATAACTTAGTGACTAAGGAAAGGCGTTGACTTCTGCTTTTCAGTAAGTGAAAAAATTGAGCAAAGGATTAAAATAATGGTGCAGGCAGCTTCTATCTGAGGTCAGCTCGACAGGAAGGCTGTGATGGATAGGTCTGTTATTCTGAGCAAATTTTCCTCCACGCAGGGAACTCCTTCGGGCTTCTTGCCAGGCGCATTTCCTTAGGGAGGCAATGGCCCATTGGGCTTTACCTCTGGGATGCCTTCTTTGGTCGAGTTATTGAAGGCTGTTCAGCTCTTCTAAGAGTTACTAATATAATGATAAATAATCTTGTCTTTCAAATTGCACTTCCTGCATATGGGACGAGCAAGCGAATGTCCGGAGCTTGCACAGAACCAGTACAAAAAGAGGCATGATTCAGTAGCAAAAGCCCTCCACTGGTGCCCGTTTAAGAAACACCAGCTGGCTTGCAGTAGTAAGTGGTACGAACACGAACCTAAGAGAGTGGTAGAAAACGATCAGGCAAAGATCCTCTGGGACTATGGCATCAGAACAGATAGGATGATACGACCCAATAGGTCAAACGTGACGTTGATTGGCAAAATCAAGAAGTATCACCCACTGATGTCGCAATACCATGGGACCCCTGAGTAGATGGGAAAGAAAGAGGAAAAAACTGATAAGTATCAAGACCTGAGAATCGAAATAAGGAGGATATGGAATACGCCAGTTGAGATTGTACCCATACTCATAGGAACACTAGGCACGATCCCAAGGATAAGGAATCTGGAAAAGCTAGATGCCGAAGTAGCTCCAGGACTCATACAGGAAAGTGTGCTACTGGAAACAGTGCACATAGTGAGAAAAGTGATGGACTCCTAAGGAGGCAGGATGCAACCCGGAACCCCACACTATAAAAAACCACCCAGTCGAATAAGATGACTGTGATAGACAAAAAAAAAAAAAAAACATATAATAATAATAATAATAGCTTTCAGAACGCCATTGGGGTGACTGTGACCGAATGTACATTTACAACAAAGACTTATCTTAGTATTTATTGGAAAGAACGTTACTGGAATGTTCCCTGAATAAAAATTAACCCCCAAAATGAGTGAAACATTTAAAGAAGGTAAAGCTACACACGATTAAAATACTTAGATCTTTCGAAAGAAGAAATTGTAAATATGAAAGTGATCATGTAAAGGCATGGTACTACAGAGACGATGACCTTAAAGACATATGCGCCATATTCTCTCTCTTCTTGGAACACTTTACACTCCTGGTACCCTTGTCACCCAACTGTCACCCGTCACCCAACTGTCACCCGTCACCCATCACCCGCCACCTCTCTCACCCATTCAGTGTGGGCAAGTGAACGGCCTCTGCCTTCCCTGGCGGTACCACGACATAAAATTATGCTTTTTTTGTTTGTTTCATCTGTTTATATTTTGTCCGCAGATCTGTCATGGACACTCATTTGTTTATAAACTTTGTGTGTGTGTATATATGTATGTATATGTATATATATACACATATATAATATATCGTTTATTGCAAATAAAATAGACCAAATATTCAACTATATATATACACACATATATAACATATCGTTTATTGCAAATAAAATAGACCAAATATTTAACTGTCTACGAAAAGTGGCTTTGAGACACGAGTAATAATAATAATAATAATAATAGAATTATTATTATTACTATCGTCGTTATTATAATAACAAAAGTATTAATAATAAAGATTATTATCTGGCGGCTGGCCGTCGCCGGCAGCTCTGGTGAGCAGGAGAAATGAGGGAAGGGTTTGTGTGTGTGTGTGTGTGTGTGTGTGTTTACAGGGGAGAGTGAAGGCGGCAGCCGTGGTGAAGGCTTGGAACTTGGTGGCCTGGGGGGGGGGGGGTGTCCATCAGAGTAGGAGGTTTCTGGGTGGCTCGCTGGGGGGGGGGGGGGGTAGAAGGCTTCTCTATGGCTGGGGTAAGGGGTATCAGCGGAGGGGGAGGAGGTTGAAACGCTCTGATACTTTGGAAGAGACACGTCATGCTTAGTCAATGGAATTACAACCGTTTTCATATTCCTATTTTTATAACGTTTATTCCTTCTCTCACTCTCTGTTCACTCCCCAAAACACTGAAAATTTAATTAATGCAATAAGGAAGTAAGAGAGAGAGAGAGAGAGAGAGAGAGAGAGAGAGAGAGAATGGTTTGCTTGTCACATGCCTTATAAGCAGAGTATGAGGACGCTAAAGTTAGCATGTGTATCTTTCTCTCTGGTTTCATTCTTACCTATTTTTTCTTTGCACGAAATGTCTGTCTGTCTGTCTGTCACGACATGAGGCCTCAAAGCACGAAAAGACTAACCCATACACACTCACACACATACACTCTCTCTCTCTCTCTCTCTCTCTCTCTCTCTCTCCTCGTACACATGCACGTTTGGCTGACAGCATTACCTAAACAAACGAAAAACAAGTACAGGCACAATAAAAAATAAACAAGCACAAGCAAAATAAACTTGAAAACGGGTATTTACGTGCAGAAAAGGCTACTTAAATGTTCCGTGAAATTATAGATAAAAGCAGTAACGATGAAGACGATTTATTAAAAAGAAGGTCTTCGCGAGCAAAACAACCCAGTACCAGTCGACTGTTTGTGGAGTGATCGCTTAGGAACCGGGAACTAATAAACAAAAGCCGGCCATTTACAAATTGGCTTTATATTCTATTCACGGCGTAATTATTGGGTAAGTGAGCAATATTATCATTGTACTTAACGTATAATTATGATTCAGTATAATATTTAATTATGTTTTTGTATGCTGGCCATCCTCTGGAATGCTATTGACGTGTGCAGTGTTACAGGGGAACTTTTGGTAAAAGGCGGTGTTTCCTTCACCTAGGGATCCACGGGGCAAAGCTCCCCCCCCCACCCCCCCCACCAAAGTAACACGGCCTGCTAGGCTAGGTGAGGTTAGGGTACGTTAGGTTACTTAGTTTATTATGATTATGATATTTCCTGTGTTTTGTGTCTGTCATGGTTATACTGGAAACTACTAGCCCACCGCAGCCTGCTTCCCGCCAGATGCCAACTGGAATAGCCTATTTTCAGCCTTTTTTTCCATTTTTTTGTCTGGGTTTACCTTATTTACCATCATTGTTTCATGTTTTACGTTCATCCCCAAGGGGCTGGTACCAAACACGGTGCCCATCTTGCACGTAAACTGGGAGGTGCCTAACCGTAGGGAGCGTAGGCCACAGTAGTAGTTTAAAGTGTTACCTGATGTTTTTACAAGCCAAAGAGCTCAGACTAAAGCGAACCATTTTTGCTTGCTTAATGTGTAAATTTTACTTGTTTTATACTTAGTAAACTTGTTTTATAAAACGCAATTTCTATAAATTTTTGTAAATTTTTATACAGACTTAGGCTAGCCCATTGACTGTTCCCATAGTGGTCATATTTGCACCTCTGTTGACCCATTATTTTGAATGAACAAGGAATTACTTTATTTGCATCTACATTAGGATTTTTCACTTTTATGATGCTAAAGAAGCCGTGAAGAGATGCGCCCCCTTTGGGGTCATTTAAGGTCACCTGTTACTATTGGGTTGTCAATTACTGAATTCAATATAACTTGGGCATAACTTACGTCCAAAGAGAAATATAATTGAAGTGTTTCTGCAACTGCCAGCATTTGATCTTTGGCCAGGTTGAGAGGCAATGGAGCACTTTTCAGTTATAATTCCCACTGGGTGTAGTTATTCTTATGGCACAGTATAGTGAATATGATATTAAATGTTGTTTGTTGCTAATTTTAGTGATTATGAAAGAATCACATGTGTATGAGTGACATAATTTCTCCCTTCTTGTTACATTCAAGCATTCAAAACTGTGGCAGTTTGCTGTGAAAGGTTTTTGCCTTCCACAGTATTCCATAAGTGAGCATTCCAATAATGGTTAATGATAAATGTTGGCAGTTGCAGAAACCCTTCAATTATATTTCTCTGTGGACATACTGTAAGTTACTCCTAAGTTATATTGAATTCAATAATAGACAAACCAATAGTAACAGGTGACCTTAAAACGCCCCAAAGAGGCGCATCTCTTCACGGCTTCTTTAGCACCATGAAAATGCAAATAAAAAATCCTAATGTACATGCAAATGAAGTACAGTAATTCCTTGTTCATTCAAAATAATAGGTCAAAAGAGGTGCAAATATGACCACTATGGGAACAGTCAATGGGCTACCCTTGGGTGTAAGTTATTCTTATGGTACTGAATAGTGAACATGATAAATGTTTTTTTATTGCTAATTTTAGTGAATATGAAAGAATCACATGTGTATGAGTGACAATTTCACAATCATATTATGAATTCTGTCTGCTTATGGGTAACACCAAAGGCTAACAGACGATGTACCATAGCAGCTAATGGCAACTTCCAGCTATATTTTACTATTTTTATTTATCATTAACCATTATTGGAATGTACACTTATGGAATACTGTGGAAGGCAAAAACCTTTCACAGCAGACTGCCACAGTTTTGAATGCTTGAATGTAACAAGAAGGGATAAGAAATGATAATCATGTATTTGCTGTAAAAATTATATACCAATAAAAAGATATCTATAGCAGTATATATCTTTAATAAAATTGCTAATTACTCATAATTACAACCAATGTAACAGCATATGCCGAAGGGAAGGGGGTGCATCAGTATATCTCCACCAGGTTTGTGTTATTACACTATGTACCATGGGTGAAATTTTTTTTTCTTTAAATAATTTTTACAGTAAGAGGAAATATTTTATTTTAGGATTTTTTATGATCAAAAGGGAGGGGAATAGGTATACTTTCTGTAGAAATTTTCAGAAATAAAAAATTTTTATTGATCCCAAAAATTGGTGTTTGCGTAACAAAAAAATAAAAGGAAGAATTTTCAGTTTTTCTTTATTAATTCTTACAGTAAGAGGAACTATTTTATTTGAGGACTTTTTATGCATTAAAAGGAAGAGGAGGGGGTGTACTTTCTGTAGATATTTTCAGAAATAAAATAATTTGAGTATTAATATCTTTTTTTTTTTTTTATTGATCCCAAAATGAGGTTAGCCAGACCCCACTTTTGTGGATGTGTAACAAAAAAAAATAAGGTTTGTGTTCCAGGGTTAATAACTCTCGTGAGCACCTAGGATGATTTTGAGACTTTATCCCACTCATATCATAGTTTTGTGTTCCAGGGTTAATAACTCGTGAGCATCTAGGATGATTTTGAGACTTTATCTCACTCATATCATAGTCTATTTATCATGGGCGTTCTAACGGTTTGATTTCCCCTGCTTGAAGGTATACTAAAGCTGCCTTTCCTTTCATTAAGTGTTTTTAAATTGTTAAAATTATGTGTAATTAGCTCGATTGTGAAGAGTGAGTTGATTGTCAAGGTTTTTGCTCTTCTTAACAGATCTTGGAGAGGTTGATGAAGATCTCGTGTCAACACCCTGATACTACATAACCAGTGGCTGACAGGGAGGTGTCACATTACATGCCAGAATATTTGGTAAGTACCATTGTAGTGCTGCCTAGACATACTCCATTAATCTGGTTGACCAGGATGCCATACGGAAAGATGCTAACATTTTGTAACTGTAACTTTCTCTTCTGGAAGCCTGGTTTTCAACTTTTTTCTATTTCCCAGCTTTTCCAGTTGTAGGAAAAAACTGAGCGTCTTTCTTGAGCTTGTTAGGACTAATTGTCAACCGTTAATGTTTGAGTAAAAATTAATTAGCAATAAGTCAATTAGCAATTGTTAATGATTGCATAACAATTTAGCTCTCAGTTGATGCATTTATTCGTTCCAAAGTTTTATCAGGGAGAGGAGAAAGGGGAATGGATCTCCGGGTTAGATCAATTAACATCAGTTTTCATTACATTTTGACATCAATTATTAATATAACTGAAAAGAAATGATTAACTAATACATTTACTGAAAGCCTAAAGATTAATGAAACTGATGGTTAGAGTCTTCAACTATTAAAATGCAGACTTTTGGCTTGACAAGACTCAAGTTTCAACAAGACGGTTCAATACAAGTTCACATTTTAATTATTAACCGGTAGTGACAAAAAAATGTTTGAAATGAAATATAATGACAAACAATGGATATATGATTGAATAGACATGTACTTCAACAATGATAGGTCATCTGCATTGTAGACCATTTGCCCAGTTGGGGTTCAGATTGCAATGACGATGTATTATTATTGTTATTATTATTGTTGTTGTTGTTGTTGTTGTTGGATTCACAGTTTCGTTTAAAACAATCTGAGTAATAAAAGTCCACAATTATATAGTAAATACATTATTATGTTAAAAGAACCAAAGCCTTTCGAACCCTGAACGGTGTTCCTCATCATTTTAACATTAACACTGATGAGGAACTGTTCAGGTGTTCGAAAGTCTTTGGTTCTTTTAACATAGTAATATATCTACTATATAATTGTGGACTTTTATTACTCACATTATTATTATTATTATTATTATTATTATTATTATTATTATTATTATTATTATTATTATTATTATTATTATTAACTCAGTTCTGTAACTCTCTCTCTCTCTCTCCAAACTTTGTAACTAACATTTTATCATCATTTTTGTTATTATCATTAATGGATTCAACATGTATATTATATAA
>JANJGK010006302.1:5000-32500 GCA_039081455.1 Macrobrachium rosenbergii
TTGGAGTGGTTGGACAGCAACTAAACAGTGTTTGGAAATTCACTTCGGCCCCAGGCTGCACCCACTTTTCAGCCTGTTAGCTCCATTCCCGCTTCTTTTCTTCAGTCTTGCTGTCCAGCCTCTCTAACTATTACTTCTTAGTGCGGTTTTCTCCCAGTTCCACCTTTAGATCCTTGTATTTCATCTCCTTTATTTTCTGGATCTCTCTGTTTTGCGCTCCAACCGCTCCAACTCCTTTTAACTCTGTTTTAAGTGCTGAATGGCCGAAAGTGCTCCAGTGCGTAGCTTGACAGCCTCCGGTTCGTAAAATCAATGAATTATTTCTATCTGAGAAATACTTTTCTGTTTTTCACGTTAGTGGAAACATTTGGCGGGAACCAGCATTAGTTTTAGTTTTCTGTAAAAGAAAACTAATGTGCCGGCTTTGTCTGTCCGTCCGTACTTTATTCTGTCTGCCCTTAGAAAAAAAACCACTGAAGCTAGAGGGCTGCAAATTGGCATGTTGATCATCCACCCTCCAATCATCAAACATACTAAATTGCAGCCCTCTAGCCTCAGTAGTTTTTATTTCATCTAAGGTTAAAGTTAGCCATAATCGTGCTTCTGCCAACGATATAGGATAGGTCACCACCGGGCCGTAGTTAAGGTTTCATGTGTCGCGGCTCATACAGCATTATACCGAGACCACCGAAAGACAGATCTATTTTCGGTGGCCTTGATCAATGTCTCCAGACCTAGGCCTTGATTGACCGCTGTAGCGTCTGTACAGAAAACTCGATGATTTTTTCAAGCACTCCAATCCGCAATAAAGCCCTTGGGACTAGGGTCAAAATGTTTCGTTATTGCACGTTGCAGCTTCCCACGAAAAAAGAAGTGATGATTCTCAATTTTCGTACTGTGGTGTACAAAGAAAACGCATCTCCTTCCCTAATCCTAGAAATGAGAAATAAAATCTTCAAATCCCTGGTTACGAAAAGAACGGCGGCACGCGGAGGATCGAGAATTCATATTAATTGCGGGTTTTAAGACTTGTTAATTCAGAAACATTACTCCTCCAGTTAACTCAGAAACATTACTCCTCCATAATCTGTTGGAGGAAACGCCCTCGCCCGCTCTTCAAAGTGTGGACGTTAATAGTCAACACCTCGCGTCGTATCCAACCTGTCCATATCGTGGAGGAGGTAATTATGGCCACCTCACAAAACATTCCTCCCGTTCAATCCCTCTCATTAGGGGATGTTTATGTCATGATGCGTAATTAACGCAATTAGAACCGACCTCGCTTTCTCAAGGTGTTGAGAGGGTCGGTGATAAAAAAGTAGGAGTGATGGATTCTGTACAATAATCTTGCGCGAGAGCACGTCTTTTTCATCTATGATCTCCGCTGCTTGCGTCTTCAGATCTTCAGAGCTCAACGTTTATGTACAGTTTGCGCTACGTAGCTGTAACATTGCTGTGATTAAATGCTGTCCACGTCAAGAAACTCAACTTAACTTTATTGTTTCTTTTACGCTTCCTTCTTGTGGATTGATTTGCATATAATTATTTATTCGTGTCTGTGAAGATTACCATTTATATATATATATATATATATATATATATATATATATATATATATATATATATATATATATATATATATATACATATATATATATATATATATATATATATATATATATATATATATATATATATATATACACACACAAAATATATATATATATATATATATATATATATATATATATATATATATATATATATATATATATACACATACACACAAAATATATAACCATTATTATCATATCTTCCAAGGTCGGCTTATAAACTCCCTCATATGCCAGAACTGAGGCCATTTCTAAATCATACCCATTCATGTGTGTGGCAGAATCCACGGAGGATTCAGTAGCTAAACCTAAAGAACGCCAGTCACTTGTGGCACGCAGGTTCCTAGCGGACGAAGGCCCAAGACCCCTGTTGTTGGTTTTTAACAAAGGTCAGCCAACAGACGTTCAGGGTTTGAAATAGAGGAGACAAAATACTCAGCTTCTTAGCCCTAACCATTTCACTGCCAGCGATTTCTGATTGCTTCTCCTGAACAAACCCGTAGGAGGGTAGTGCCGTCAGTTCACCTCACGTGGTTGCACTGTAGGCATTACTGAAGGTTCTTTGCAGCGTCCCTTCCTCGACCCTTAGCTGCAACCCCTTTGACTATACCTATATTCATATTCTCTTTTTTTTTTCTATCTGACTTTCCACCCTCTGTAACAATAGTTTCACAGTGCAACCGCGAGGTTTTCCTCTGTTACACCTTTCAGACACTTCTTACTGTCGATTTCCCTTTCAGCGCTGGACGGCCTCTGAGGTCCCAGCGCTTGGCCTTTGGCCTAAATTCTGCATTCCAGTTGTCTTGTGAAAGGTGTTATAATCAAGGCCACAGCCGAAACAGATCTATCTTTCGGTGGTCTCGGCATAATGCTGTATGAGTCGCGCAGGCCCACGGAACTTTAACCACGGCCAGTTGGTGGCCTACCTACCTATATCGTTGCCAGAGGCACGATTATGGCTAACTTTAACCTTAAGCAAAACAACAAATATTGAGGCTAGAGGGCTGCAGTTTAGTATATTCGATGATTAGAGGGTGGGATGATCAGCATACCAATTTGCAGCCCTCTAGCCTCAGTAGTTTTCAAGATCCGAGGGCGGACAGAAAAAGTGCGGACAGCAAAGAGTGCGTACGGACAGACAAAGCCGGCACAATAGTTTTCTTTTACAGAAACAAAAACTCACAATTCGTTCCCAGGAGGTGATGAAGAAAAGCGTTACATTAAGATTAGGGAGATCTGCAGCTGCTTAAAACTTATTCCCATTAAGTTGCGAGTTGTGCAGATCAAGGTGTAATTCTTCCGCTCATCTGTATAACGACGTGGTGATATTTGTTTCCTGGGCACTTGCTTTTGCATGTATTTTACATGTATGTATGTATATATTTATATATGTAAGTATAAGTATATATGTAATATATATACGTGTGCGTATTTATATATATATATATATATTATATATATATATATATATATATATATATATATATATATATATATATATATATATATATATATATATATATATATATATATATATATATATATAAAGGCAAAATCCAAAAAGGAAAGAGAAACGATGGAATGCTGCAAGGCCTTTCGACTTACACTAGTCCTTTCCTTATATGTTCATCACGTTCCATATTTTCGTGATTCAGTTATACATATACTGTATATATGTATATATATGTGTGTATATATATATATGTAACCACGAAAACCAACTCAATTTTGCACAGAATATTCATAAGATATAGCAGAGCAAAAATGGTTGATTTATTTACCTACTCCAGTATACCAAAGCGCAGATATTCACTCAGACCTTGAAAGAGTATCCTGCGATTATTACCTGACAAAAATATCCAAAAATTACACGACCAGAAACGATCTGTGTATGTTCCCAGGTCAGCTGCCTTTGAGACGCAATGACGTATTGGATCGTGTCTCGGAAATAAGCTTACAGGGAGAAATGGCAGGCGAGGTTGTGTAGGAGCTGGCGTCTGGAAAACAAGCTAGATGAGACGAAAGTTATATACGAGTAGTTAGGCTGTTGTTTAGTGGGGGGGGGGGGGGGGGGGCGGCTGACATTGGATGGTGGTCCAGTGGAGGCTGCGAAACTGGTGCACAAAATGTGTAGAAATCTGTTTCTCAATTGGTGTCTAGGGAATGTATGTAAAGACGAAAGATGATTATTTATTTACGAAAATAGTGATATGTGCAAATCTTTTGGAAGATGCTATGTAAACGTGTGTGTATATATATGTATATGTATATATATATATATATATATATATATATATATATATATATATATGTATGTATGTATGTATGTATGTATGTACACATGTATATAAAATATATATACACATATGTGCATACATGAAATACACACATATAAATATTATATATATATGTGTGTGTGTGTTTGTGTGTGTCTATGTATGTATATACACAATACATAGATGTGTGTGCATGTGTATGTGTTTACGTATGTATTTGTGATGGTAATGTGTGTATGTATGTATAAGTTTTTATACATACCCACTCTAATTCACAATCTTAACGACTAATTTGGTAAAGTTTTATTCAGGCAAACTTAACATTTTAGCAAAGTAACAAACAAACAAACAAACGCACACCACACACAAGAACTGAATAACGAGAGCATACCTGGAGGCAATTCCATATACCTTCAGTACAGCGATTCAGCTGCCTACGAAGATTTCCTACCCGTCTCTCCCATCCGGCTAGATATTGCTTATTGTTACTGTTGCCGAAATAGGAGGAGGCCCCATTTGAGGCTTTCATCAGTGATGGCGAGTCGTCTGCGTCCACAAAATGCGTCTTTGCGTCGTCAGCTTTATGACGCTTATAAGACAACTGACGATGCGTACCTGGGGCGTTGGCTGATCCTCAGGTGGGATGAAATGAGATGCCATTCCGTTCTGAATCCCGCAGGGGTCAGTGCACCTCACGCGGTGCATTGTGTAGGCATTACTTAAGGTTCTTTGAAGCGTCCCTTCATTAGGCCCTAGCTACAACCCACTTCATGACTTTTACTGTACCCCTCAACCCTCTCCTAACAGTTGTTTCATAGTGCAACTGCGAGGTTTTCCTCCTGTTACACCTTTCAAACCTTTTGGCTGCTAATGTCCGTTTCAGCGCTGAATGACTTCATAGGTCCCAGTGCTTGGGATTTGACCTAAATTCTATATACTGTTCTATTCTATTCAGGTGATGAAAGTTATTTACGTACTGAATGGGGCTATCTGTAGCTTAATTAATATTTCCAAGGTATACTCTCCTTTACCATAAGGTTGTAAATCCTGGCCGGTTTCAGCTTTATATCTAAGCCATTTTCAGAGGACTGATACATACCGACAGGCATTTACAATATATATATATATATATATATATATATATATATATATATATATATATATATATATAATATAGATACATATATATATATATTATATACATACATACATACATATATATATATGTAAATATGTATATATATACATGTGTACATATACATATACACAGAGTATATTGTAGAGGGACAGTACTATGTGCCAATCCTCAGAAAATGGTATTGCTAAAAAGTCGAAACCGGTCGAGATTTGTGGTAAATGTTACATGGCATAAATCACGTGTCAGTGTGATTGTAATCATCTTCTAAGGTACACATGTGTTTGTGTCTGCTTGAAATGAACAGTGTCACATGTGGTTATTTATGCTTTTGTAAACGAAATATTGAATTTTGTAGTTTTCTGTTTTCTTTATCTGCCCGCCCTCAGATCTTTAAAACTACTGAGGCTAGAGGGCTGCAAATTGGTATGTTGATCATCCACCCTGCCATCATTCCACCCTCCAATCATCAAACATACCAAATTGCAGCCCTCTAGCCTCAGTAGTTTTATTTTATTTAAGGATAAAGTTAGCCCTAATCGTGCATCTGGCAGCGGTATAGGCCAGGCCACCACCGGGCCGTGGTTAAAGTTTCATGGGCCACAGCTCATACAGTATTATACCGAGACCACCGAAAGATAGATCTATTTTCGGTGGTCTGATTATGCGCTGTACAGAAAAACTCGATTGCTCCGAAGAAATTTTGGCGCATTTTTTTTACTTGTTTACAGTTATCTTCGTTTTGAGGCTAACGTTTTCTTTCCCGAGACGAAAGTAACAAATTAAAATACAAAATTCTAAACATGCCTCGGACAATTAAGAAAACAAGTAGAAAATGCGCCGAAATTTCTTCGGCGCTGTCGGGTTTTCTGTACGCCATATAACGCTGTATGAGCCGCGTCCCATGAAACCTTAATCCACGGTTCGGTGGTGGCCTGTCATATAGCGTTTTAAGACGGACGGTCTTGGCTAACTTTAACCTTAACTGAAATAAAAACTACCGAGAAGGCTAGAGGGCTGCAATTTGGTATGTTTGATGACTGGAGGGTGGATGATTAACATACCAATTTGCAGCCCTCTAGCCTCCTCAGTAGTTTTTAAGATCTGAGGGCGGACAGAACAAAGTGCGAACGAACAGACAAAGCCATCTTAATAGTTTTCTTTCACAGTAAACTAACAAAGGGAAGTAACTATTCTGTTTGACTGTTTTGCGTCAGTGGCCACGAAAAGATTGGAATCAGCTAATTGCAATATTCCTCCCTGATTTCTGACGACGAGCCCCACGTCAGCGTAGGTGCATTTAAATCCCTCCTTGCTCACCTTCTCTATGTATTGTAATAAATGCTATTCATTCTTCATTCTTTATGCTTCATTGCGATTTTGAAGGCGTATCGCTTGCATCTGTTCATGTTCAGTTCTAATATTTAATCATCTTTCGCACCTTACGCTTGAGACTGAAAACTCCCGCCGTTCGTAATGAGATTCACCTTATTGAATTGAACTGAATTGAATATAGAATTTAGGCCAAAGGCGCTGAGAGGAAAATTGACGGTAGAAAGGGTTGAAAGGTGTAGCAGGAGGTATACCTCGCAGTTGCACTGTGAATCAATCAGCAAAAGGAAACGAAAGGGGTGTCAGCTAGGGGCCTAAGGAAGGCACGCCGCAAATAACCTTAATTAATGCCTGCACAGGTGGCACTATCCTCCCTAGGGGGGGGAACCTTATTGTTAGACGCATGAAAGGAGAGCTAAATATGTCGGTGTCCGCTCGTTATCACTAAAAATGCACGTCGTTGCAAATGGCTCGCGATTCGTGTCGGTAAAATAGGATCAAAATACTTTTCCACCCCGGAGGTTGGTTTCTTGACGTCTGAGTAGAAGTATGCCTTATATTTATGGGCAGTGACCTGGAAAATCCCTTTTGTGTGCTCATCCTGATCAGTTAGGAAAGTAATTGTGTCCTGATATTGAAAGAAGGTAGAGGGATTCATTGAAGTCTTGTATTTTTCTGCTCTCTCTCTCTCTCTCTCTCTCTCTCTCTCTCTCTCTCTCTCTCTCTCTCTCTCTCTCTCTCTCTCTCTCTCTAGGTTTTCCATATGAGAAGAGGTTTATCCTCTCTCTCTCTCTCTCTCTCTCTCTCTCTCTCTCTCTCTCTCTCTCTCTCTCTCTCTCTCTCTCGGTTTTCCATATGAGAAGGGGTTTATCCTCTCTCTCTCTCTCTCTCTCTCTCTCTCTCTCTCTCTCTCTCTCTCTCTCTCTCTCTCTCTCTCTCTCTCTCTCTCTCTCTCATCTGAGGAACATATCAGGAGTGAGCGTAGATGTGTTTAAGAATAAGCTCGACAAATATCTAAGTTGCATCCCAGACCGTCCAAGATTGGAAGATGCAAAATATACCGGAAGATGCATTAGCAATTCTCTGGTAGACATCAGAGGTGCCTCACACTGAGGGACCTCCTGGGGCAACCCGAACAAACGGTAAGGTCTGTAGGGTAAGGTCTCTCTTCTCTCTCTCTCTCTCTCTCTCTCTCTCTCTCTCTCTCCTCTCTCTCTCTCTCTCTCTCTCTCTGTGTATATGTGTATGTGTGTGTGAGAGTTTGCATGTGTATTGTGCATGCCCTCATCTTCAGTCAAAAACATTTTAATGGTTGTCTCTTAAAGCGCTTCGCTTTAGAGTGTAATGTAGAATTATTTTTACTTATTATGTCGTTCATTTAAGTTCATACATTGATTTAGTCTCTAAGAAAACTTGGACAGACTCCCCACAGGACGCGAGACTCGAAAGAAACCAGGATTGTTTGTGTCTCAATTTAAAACGCGCCCAATAGATCCCGACGCAACGCGTCCCACACAACACATTCATTAGAAACGCGCCCGTTACCGACTGCCATTTGAACGCGCCCCTCTCTCCTACAAATTCACTCGAACGAACCCGATACTACTACACGAGCATCCCAATTGAATGCATCCGCGGATACATATCCATTTGTTTAAGCTCCTGGGCTATGGTGTTCGCCCCCACCGCCTGCCCTCTCCACCTCACCTGTCACGGGGAATTAAGGATTAAATCTGCGAGAGATTTCGCGAATTTCTGAGAGAGAATTTATAGGACTGCCATGGAATTCCATGGGAATTCTGTGTGCGTGTGCATGCGCGTGCGCAAGTGAATGCGTTCTGTACACCTCTGCAGGATGTAATATTTCCCGACGGAAAGAAATGCAGATGTGCAGAAAGTTTGTAAAAATGGCAGAAATAGACATTTGTTTTTCTCTGGAGGAAAACTGTTTGTTTCCTTAATTTGTTTTATTTCCTCTTTGACCCATTCATGGAGCAGGGCCGTCAGTGCACCTCACGCGGTGCACTGTAGGCATTACCAAAGGGTGTTTCCCGCGTCCTGTTCGCCCTTAGTTCCGCCCAGTTCTAGCCTTTTACTTTACCTCCGTTCCCACTTCCTTTTTTCATTCTTGCTATCCAGCCCCTCTAACTATTGCTTCTTAGGTGCAACTGTGGGGTTTTCTCCTAGTACTTCATCCCCTTTATTTTCTGGATCCCCTTATC
This sequence comes from Macrobrachium rosenbergii, assembly GCA_039081455.1. NCBI lineage: Eukaryota > Metazoa > Arthropoda > Malacostraca > Decapoda > Palaemonidae > Macrobrachium > Macrobrachium rosenbergii. The sequence continues at coordinate 13,579 of JANJGK010006302.1, forward strand.
GTGCTGTCCGTCCACTCCAACTCCCGAGAGCCTAATTTCCATAGATTGAATCAAGTCAGTTCTTTTTTAATATGGATAGAATTTGGCGATTTTGAATAGTTGTTGAATATAACTTGCTGAATGATTATCCTTAACCTTGTGTATATGTGTATGTATATATATATGTATATATATATATATATATATATATATATATATACATATATATTTAAATGTGTATATATACATATCTAAATATATATATGTATATATATATATATATATATATATATATATATATATATATATATATATATATATATATATATAATATGCCTGTACGCATATGTTTGAGGTTTGGAAAACGTAACCATAATTGATGCTTTACGGTGAAATCATAAGAGACACTGCGTATTTAGGTCTTATCGCGTCTTGTCATCGGTTTACAAGATGCAACCCGGGTGCACTGTAGGCATTGCTTAAGGTTCTTTGCAGTGTGCCTTCGGCCCCGAGCTGCAACCCCTTTCGTTCCCTTTACTGTACCTCCTTTCATATTCTCTTTCTTACATCTTACTTTCCACCCTCTCCTAACAATTGATTCATAGTGCAACTGCTTTGAGGTTTTCCTCCTGTTGCACCTTCCAAACCTTTTACTGTCAATTTCCCCCTTCAGCGCTGAATGACCTCATAGGTCCCAGTATTTGGCCTTTGGCATAAATTCTATATTCAGTTCAATTCAGTTCAACAAGATGCAACACACAGTCGTAGACATCTTTCTAAAGCACATACAGTCGTACATACCAACATAAATAATGTGCGGAGAAAGCATCCCTCCTTGGGAAACTCCCCGTCTCGAGTAGGGTCATATCCAGCTCGGAATTTTTATCGCTTGTATTATCTCTCATTGCGTTTGCTTCCCCGGGCAGCATTTTCCCGAGATGTAACCGAGTATCGGGACCTTTCCCTGAAGAAAGCGGGACGCCATATCTTAAAAACTAACCATAGAATTTCTTGAAAATAATCTCATCATGTTTCCCACACCCAAATTAACCTGCAGACTCTATCGTAATCTAACCTAACCTAACCTACCTAATCTAGGGGGCATGGCAGAAAATTCGAGGCTGGTGCAATAGTAGCATACATCTCAAGAATTTGTCCCTCGACAGTGGCACCGTCATTTGTTCGACGATAAAGAGTTTCTCGGCGGGGACTGGCGACGCGGAAGCTATTTAATTATGGCTGTAACATGGAAGTTTACGATGGAGGGCGGAAGAGGACTTCTCCTTCTTCTTCTTCTTCTTCTCCCTTGTCGTAGGCGAGACTTTCTACCCTCTCTAACAATTGTTTCATAGTGCTATACCTTTAAAAGCTTTTTGCTCCAATTCCCCTGTCGGCGCTGAATGACCCCATAGGTCCCAGAGCTTGCCTTAGGCCTAAATTCTATATGATATAACGATCTTTGGATTCTTTTAAATCGTATTTTCTGTTCCGATTACATGCTGGAATATGAGTAATTATTCCCCCCCCCCCCCCCCTCTCTCTCTCTCTCTCTCTCTCTCTCTCTCTCTCTCTCTCTCTCTCTCTCTCTCTCATTATTTCAGACTTATCATCCTGCAATATAACGAAAGCGTGCAGTTCTTCGTGTATATAACACACACTCTCTCTCTCTCTCTCTCTCTCTCTCTCTCACACACACACACACACACACACACCTATTATTCCGCAGTATAAAGAAAGCGCGCAGATCTTCGTGTATACAATTTGTCTAAGATTTAGGATATGCGTAGTCCCGCACGTAAATAGTTTCTCTCTCTCTCTCTCTCTCTCTCTCTCTCTCTCTCTCTCTCTCTCTCTCTCTCTCTCTCTCTCTCTCTCTCGCGGCACTGCCACCTACTGGCAGAATTCCTCCAGTTGGTGTAGTTCAAAGACCTGAGAAGTATTGCCTCCTGCGTGATGGCTCCACCTGTCAATCAAATACCTGGCCCCTTTTGTCTGATTCCGGGGAGTTCCGGAATTGTGAGAATTTTGGGACGTCTATCTTCTGCGATTGTTTACAAATGTATATATACTTTTTTTTTTTTTTTTTGCTTATTTGGTATTTTGTATCTTGTGCTTAGAGTAGTGGTTCTTAGCCCTTTTTAATGTATGCACCCCTTTCAAATCAGCAGTCAGTTCTCGCACCTCCTGAATTGCTGAAATAACAATAAAAAAAAAGCAACGTTGCTGCTTTAGGAAACTAGGCGTAGGTTTATCTGTAGCTCAGGGCACTGCTGTAGCAAAAGTAATAATAATAATAATAATAATAATAATTATTATTATTATTATTATTATTATTATTATTATTATTATTATTATTATATTATTATTATTATTATTAATTTTATTTTAGTTTTATTTCTTGCAGACAAAAATAACATGCGTTATGGAAATATAGTTTCCTTTAATTATTCGCAGGCATCCTCGCACCCCTTAGGAACCGGCTCTGCGAGCACCCCTGGTTAAGAACCACTAGATTAGACTCTTCCTTCTTTCGCTTTCAGTGCTTTATCGGTTATTATTCATCATGTGCTTTATTTTAGCATTTATATCCTTTGTTCTAATTCCGGAGGATGTCGTGCGATTGGAACATCGGAAGTTCTAGTGAACCTGTTGCATTGCTGCCCTAATACTGTTCTCCTTTTATTCTAATAAAATAACTTACATCTTTATCTATTTATGTGTTAATCTGTTAATCTGTTTTTTTTTAATTTTTTAATAAGCCCGCCAAAGGGGCCATTTATAGGAATGAATGAAAATAAATAAAAAATACAGAAAATAATATTTAAGAAAATATATAGATAAAATAAGCAAGAATAAAGGAAAATAAAGTATTTCAAAAGAAATAAATAAAAAATATATAGGAATTATAATAAATAAAAATATAAATCGATGAAAAAATAGGAAAATAAACAAAAAAGATAAAAAAAATAGATAAATGTATAAATAAATACAAATAAAGGAAAATAATTAAAAATAAATAAAAATACAAATAAAGTAAGATAAATAGAAACTAAAATAGAAAAAATAGATAAAATTAAATAAAAAAGGAATAAAAATATGTAAAAACATACCAAATAAAAAAGATAATTAAATAAAAATAGATTAAAATACATAAAAATAATTACAAAACAGTAAAAATAAAACAAGATAAATAGATAAGTAAATAAAAAAATAAATATACAATTATGAGAATTTAAAAAATTCTCATTGATACATTACAAAAAAATAGTAATATAAGAAAAGATAAGAGTAATTTAAAATGAAATCAGATATATAAAAATGAATAAAGATAGAAATAAATGAAAATTGAGAAAAATAAAATAAAATAGATAAAAAATAAATAAAACTAAAAATATAAATAAATTAAAAAATAAATGGAAAAAATTAAATGTAAGTAAATAAAAATATATAAAAAATGAAAATATATAAAAATAGGAAAAAATAAAAATAGATAAGGAAAAATCAATAAAAAAAAATAAATATGAAAATAAAAAAATATTAAATAGAAGAAAGTAAAAGAAAGTAACAATGAATTAAAATAAAAATAAGGGAATATCCATAAAATATATGAAAAAATAAAAAAAACTTAATTAAAATAAAAAATAAAAATAGACCAAATTAAAAATAAACAAAGTGGGTAATAATACAAAAAATAGAAATATATGAATGAAAATAAATTAAATGAAAATATGTTAAAAAGAAATAAAAAATAAAAATATATTAAGTAAAAATTAATAAAATAGAAAAAGCAAAAGTAAATAATAAAAAATTAAGCATAAATAAAAAGTTCAAATAGATAGAAATATATGAAAAAAATTATAAATAAAACAGATAAAAATAAAAAAGATAAAAATAAATTAAAATATAAAATATATAACAGTGAATAAAAAGTAAATGTAAAAATGAATGAACATAAATGAAAATAAAAACAAATGAAAAGAAATAATAATAAAAATAATACAAATTTAAATAAATAAAAATGAATAAGAATAAATAAAAGTTAAAACAAGGAATCAATAGAGACATGTAAATAAACATAAAAAATAAATAAAAATGAGTGAGAAGAAATAAAGAAAATAAAAATAAGTGCGAGTAAAATAAAATAAATAAAAATAATTGTAACATTAAAAAAGTGAAATAAAATATTAAAATGTATAAAAATAGATGAAAACATAGAAATATCTGTACATAAAAATCGGAAAAATATGAAAAATAAAAAGAAATATATAAATGAATACGAAAATAAAAAAGAAATGAAACAAATAATGAAGTGAAAATAATTGTGAGCATAAAAATTTAAACAAATGCAAATATATAAAAAATAAATTAAGTCTGTAATAGATTGAAATAAATCAAAATTATAAAATGACTAGTGAATAAATAAAAATTTTAATATTACATAAAATAGAAGAAAATTAATAAATAAAGATGAAGGTATAAAAGATTAAAAAAATAAAAATAAGACTTAAAAAATTAACATAAATACAAATAAACTAAAATTAATAAAGATATATAGAAAGAAATATAAATAAATAAAAATAGCAATAAATGAGAAAAATAGGTAAGAATAAAAATAAATATAAATAAATAAAAATATAAGTAATTACAAATAAAAAATATATTAAAATAAAAAATAAAAACAAACGTAAAAAATAATGGAAATAAATAAAAATAAAATAGTAAAGAAGATCAAAATAAAAAAATAGAAGTAATCATGAAAATAAATAAGAAATTAATAGAAAAAAATTAATATAAATAAAGAATACAAATAAATAAAAGCAAATAAGATTAAAATAAATAAGAATAAGTAAAAAGAAATAAGAAATGAATAAAGAATAATAAATAAAATTGAAAGAAATATATAAATAAAAAAACGAAATGTAAATGAAAATTATTAAAATAAAAAAAAATAGTTTAAAGAATAAGAAAAAATAAGCGAAAATAAAAATTAAAATATAAAATATATAAAATTAATTAATATAAATAGGAATATATAACAATTAAACAAAAAATACAAGAATCAAAATTAAACAAAAAATACAAAAAAACTAAATTAAACAAAATTATAAAAAAAATTAATAAAAAGTAGAAAATAAAAATGTAATTAAAGATAAAAATAAACAATTTAAATGAATATAAAATAAATAAATGAAGTAAAATAACAGTAAATAAAATATATCTAATATTTATAAATAAATAAAAAATTAAAATACAAATGAATAAAAATACGTAAAAGTAAATAAAAAAATCCTTAAATTATAAAAAAAGGGTAAAAATTAAAATACATAAAATTAATGAGAATAAGTGAAATTAAAAAATAAAGAAAAATATTAAGAAACTAATTAAAAATTAATGGAAATATATAAATATTAATAACTGTAAATAAAATAAATGAAAATAAGTAAAAAAAATATATAAAATAAAAATATGAATAAGAAATTAAATAATCTTATGTTTCCCACATCCAAATTACTATAATGGTGTTAACCTAATCTTACTTAACCCAGCCTAACCTAACCTAACCCAGGGGCATGGGAAAGACACAGGAGCTGGTTCAATACTAGCAGACATCTCAGGAATTTGCATCGGGATGGAAAAGGGTTTCTGGCTACTTCATGATTGAAATGTGACCCGATTTTCTTTTTTTGTCATTGAAAAATTATTCCAGACGATTCCCAGTAGATACTGTGTATACAAACAAATGTATTAGTTGAGAGCCAGTCTATGCAATCCCCTGTAGAGGGCTAGTTAAGTTAAGTATACCTTAGTTTAACCAGACCACTGAGCTGATTAACAGCTCTCCTAGGGCTGGCCTGAAGGATTAGATTTATTTTACGTGGCTAAGAATCAGCTGGTTACCTAGCAACGGGACCTACAGCTTATTGTGGAATCCGAACCACATTGTACCGAGAAATTAATTTCTATCACCAGAAATAAATTCCTTTAATTCTTCATTGGCGGCCGGAGACTCGAACGCGGGCCCAGCAGAGTGCTATCCGAGAACTATACCGACCCGTCCAACGAGGAACTGTGTAGGGGGCTAGAGCCGTAATGCTCCTCACATGATACACCATAGGTATTAATAGGGATTGTTTGCAGTATCCCTTAGGTCCATGGCTGCACCCACTTTTTAGACTTTTATGTTACCTCCGTTCCCGCTGCCTCTCCTCAGTCTTGCTGTCCAGCCTCTCTAACTGTTACTTCTCAGTGCAACAGTGGAGATATCTCCCCACTTCCACCTTTAGATCCTTGTGCTTCATCTCCTTTATTTTTTGGACTCCTTTATCTTGCTGTCCAACCGCTCCAACTCCCCTCTTTTCACTGTCTTAAATGCTGAATGTCCGAAAGTGCCCCAGAGGTTGAAGTAACAACCAAAAGATGAGGAGGAGACACGAAACTGTATTGCCTCGCGAATTCCAAACCTGGGACCGGAGCGCCGTCTATTGGGTCCAAGGTCTGGAGGGACGAGAAACATTACCGCTGGGACCGGGGAGCAGTAGTACTCTTCCTTAAAGGTGACAGGAAGGGGAGAAGGGACGAGGACCTTGTGGTTCATAAACACGAAACTGCCTCATCTTTAGGAGCTCCCGTCTTCGAGGCGAAAATATTCCCTGGATGAAAAGATACACTCACGCACACACAACAATGAACGCTGCAGAGATGAAAGGCAAATCATGGGTTGGAATTTTTTTGCGTTCCGTTGCAAAGACTTGGCAATCAGATGCCTTGAAATTCGTTCAGAAATTCTTGATGTTTGTTTAATGAAAGGCGATTGACATCATCCCCGCGTTTTCTGACGCGGTGTGTTCTTTTCTGTTCGGTGAAATGTTGTAAAACTGTGTTGCGAGATTCCATATTTATGATGGCTACAGGGGCTTTTGTGCTCATCCGTTTGGAATGTATAGAATTTTCGGCCCAAAGGTCAAGCGCTGGGACCTAATGAGGTCATTCAGCGCTGAAATAGAAATTGACAGTAAGAAGGTTTGAAATGTGTAACATGAGGAAAATCTTGCAGATGCATCATGAAACAGTCGTTAGGAGAGGGTGGAAAGTAAGATGGAAGAAGTAGAATATGAACGGAGGTACAGTAAAAGGAAGATTGTTCAACAAGATGGTTTCTGTCGTTCGTCCTAAGAAGCAGCTGACCCTTCATAAGCACAAACAATCATCTTATCTTTGCGAGGCATTAGTTAAACCGGTCTTCTATGATGAATGGTTTCTCTCCTAGCATACCTTGACAGGTTAATGGATTCAGTGTGGGTCCAAGTGACCTTCAGAGAGGAGACAGGTACTGACAAATACGGAGGGACATTTCAGACTTAAAGTTTCCCCCGTCTGATTCATACTCAGCTTCGAGGGCGAGCAAACGTTTCCCGAGACGAAACCGAGTACCCTGAAAAAAGGGGGGTGCCATGTCTTAAAAACTAACCATATAATTTTTTTAAAAATATTCTCATCATGTTTCCCACGCCCAAGATACACTGTATGTGCAATTCATAATGTGGTTCGGATTCCACAATAAGCTGTAGGTCCCGTTGCTAGGTAACCAGTTGGTTCTTAGCCACGTAAAATGAATCTAATCCTTCGGGCCAGCCCTAGGAGAGCTGTTAACCAGTCCAGTGGTCTGGTTAAATTAAGATATACTTTTTTTTCAACCTAATCTAACCTAACCTAGGGGCATGACAAAAAAAAAAAAAAAAAAAAAAACGGGGCTGGTGCAGTACTAGCATGGGTATCAGGAATTTGCTGCCGGGAATATTGCTCCTGGTGGAGATACGCCGCAGGGCAGGTGACAGCGAGGGAGGTGTCGTAATTGGCGTAAAGGGGAAAGGAGGCGAGAGCGACAGCACCTGAAAGGCAAGCAAGCAAGCAAGCAGTAGGTGGCACACGTCGATTTTTCTTTGGCCAAATGTACGCCTTGATTTTGTATCCGTCGTAGTATCTCTGAGCGCTTTCAACTTGTTTCCAATGTATTCAATTCTTTGGCCCAAATCCTATTCTCTATCTCTCCATTTAATCAAGATGCTATACCTCATTATTCATTTAGATGTTCATGCTTGTTGTCGCTGTTCTTATTCCTAAGAAAATCTTGTCGCTTATTTTAAATTTCGTGAAGGCTTTATGGCAGACACAGGTTTAATTTTGTACTTAATTGTGCAGAAATGTTCCTGACCTCATCAGTCAACTTTTGGCCAGAAATTCAGATAACATTTCCGTTGCCTGAACGACAAATTTTATGCATAATGAAGAGACTGAAATTGATCAATTTGCCAAAATTAATTTCCGTCTCGCCTAAAAGTATCGACATAATTTCCTTCTTAGGATGTGTCCACACAGCATTAAAACGTCGTCAACGCACACCAGCAACTTACCATACGAATCACAAACATGTTGACAACATGTCAACGCCCATAAGTTGAAAAGGAACCTTTGGCAAATACGAAAATCAATTTCTGTCTCTGCTAAAATTATTGACGGAATTTACTTCTTAGGATGTGTCCACGCAACAATAAAATTCTTAAAAGCATATAAGCAACTTACCATATACATATCACAAACATGCTGACAACAAGTCAACGACCACAAGTAGAGAACGAAACTTTGGCAAGTGCCAAAATCAATTTCTGTCTCGGATAGTAGTGTCGACGGCATTTCCTTCTTAGGATGTGTGTGTCCACACAACATTATAACGTCATCAGCGCTTAATCGCAACTTACCGCATGTATAGCCTAAACATGTTGACAACAAGTCAACGACCATAAGTTGAGAAGGAACCTTTAGCAAATGCCAAAATCAATTTCTGCCTCTGTGGATAGAAGAAGAAGTGTCGGCAGAATTTCCATCCTGGGGTGTGTCCGCACAGAAGTAAAACATCATCAACGAATATCAGCAACTTGCCGCGTATATATCTCAAACATGTTGACAACATGTCAACGACCAGAAGTGGAGAACGAACCTTCGGCAGATGCTGGACAATCGTAGAAACATTTGTCGGGACTACCTGTAAGTGGTTGACTAGTATTCAACGTGTTTGTGATGTGTATGCGACGAATAGCCAACATGTTTATGGCGTTTTACTACATAAGGAACGCCCCCTTTAGGGACGCCCCCTTAATCGACGGAGACTTGACAAATAAAAGAAGCTGAATTGGGAAACACTAAGGAAGTCAGAGAGTTTCACATTACAGTAATAAATTTAGTGAATTTTAAAATAATTTAACCAAAACCCTGACTATTGAGTTCACGATTTCCACAAAATATTTGTAGGAAAACAAAGACTGCCTCGCATCATTATCCCAAAAAGTTGTCAGGAGCAAGAACCATCGTAATAAATGTAGAATGAGCTTTTGTAAAGAGTATCTGAAATCGACAGATATCTAATATATATTAGCTGAAACAGGTGCTTAGAATGTTTAGCATAGTATGTTACGGTAACCTTACTATTACGGTTCGAATCCCACTATGGAAGAAATAACTTCTCTTTACTTATATTTGCCATTTGGAATCATGGATTATATATATATATATATATATACATATATATACATATATATATATATATATATATACATATATATACATATATATATATATATATATATAATCCATGAATCCAAATGGCAAATAAAAGTAAAGAGAAACTATTTCTTCCATAGTGGAATTCGAACAGTAATAGTAAGGTTGCCGTAACTTATATATATATATATATATATGTGTGTGTGTGTGTGTGTGTGTCGCCCAACAAAATCAAATGGACACCCACGCAACGTAACGTGGAAAGTTTTTACTCCCGAAAGGTGCGGCCGAAGACCTCATTAATCAACGGGACTTATTCCCTAAGCCTTCGATAGATTCATTTAAAATTAGAGAGAGATCTGTCCTTCGAGTGTCCACCTGACGCGCGAGTTGCGTAATTAATTGAATACATTTGTCCCAGACACTCTATTTTTTTTTTTTTTTTATCTTTTCTCCTCTCCCTAGACGCAAATCTCTTCATGGGACATATTTGTATAATACGTCCATTTATTTTATTCGGAGAGATTTTGTTGCATTGTGCCGTATTCCGCGGAGATTACGCGAAAGGTGGGGAGGTACTTCAAATTTGGGTCATTCTCGAAAGGCTATTGGTCATAACATTTCAGGATTGAGCGCTGATGCTGTGCTGCTGCTGATGCTGCCTGCTGCGCGCTCCTGCACAGGACCCCGTCCGGCCCATCTTAAAGATGGAGCGGGCAGAGCGAGCAAGAACTTGCCAGCCGAATTTGGCTTGGGTTTTACAGCCCGCTCAGGGGATATTTTCCCCCTAAATTGGATATCGAGGTGTTCATGGATTTGCAGTTTGAGATCTGGGTTCTGTTAAAATAAAATACAGCTAAATTGATGGATTTGCAGTTTTAAATCTGGGTTCTATAAAAATAAAAATACAGCTAAATTGATGGATTTGCAGTTTGAAATCTGGGTTCTATTAAAATGAAAATACAGCTAAATTGATGGATTTGCAGTTTGAAATCTGGGTTCTATTAAAATAAAAATACAGCTAAATTGATGGATTTGCAGTTTGAAATCTGGGTTCTAGTAAAATAAAAATACAGCTAAATTGATGGATTTGCAGTTTGAAATCTTTTATGTATTACATGGAAAATGCAACTAAATTCATGGATATTGTATTACAAGAAAATACAACTAAATTCATGGATATGCAGTTGGAAATCTTTGATGTATGAAAAGGAAAATACAGTTAAATTCATGGATTTACAGCTTGAAATCTTTGATGTATTAAAAGGAAAATACAACTAAATTCTTGGATTTGCGGTTTGAAATCTTTGTTATATTAAAAGGAAAATACAACTAAATCGGAAATACAACTAAATTCATGGATTTGCAGTTTGAAATCTTTGCCATATTAAAAAGAAAATACAACTAAATTCTTGGATTTGCGGTTTGAAACCTTCGTTATATTAAAAGGAAAATACAACTAAATAAAAAATACAACTGAATGATTCGATTTGCGGTTTGAAATCTTTGATATGTTAAAAGGGAAAATACAACTAAATCGAAAATACTACAAAATTCATGGATTTGCAGTTTGAAATCTTTGTTACATTAAAATGAAAATGCTACTTAACACTTGGTGTGCAAAGGGAAACTTAAGGATGTTTCCCCATTTTACTTCGATAGTCGTTGCCCTGGAAGTATTTGAGCAAACTTTGCGCGAGTGATAATAATAATGCTACCACTTAAGCAGTGGTAGGTCGAATTATTCTGGAAAGGCAGACTGGTATATTGGCATTTTATATAATACTGTATTATAAGTTTACGGGTCGTGTGTGTGTATTGTGTTATCGTCATTACTACTGGTATTTAAATCTATAATTTTGACTCCTGCCTTGATCCGTCAGTGAATGATACCTGTTGTGTGCCTATGTCATATTCCATAGCTATAAACCCTTTTAATCCCTTTACCGGACCTCCATTCATATTCCCTTTCTTCCATCTTGCCATCCACCCTCTCCTAACAATTATTTCATAGTGCAACTGCTTTGAGGTTTTTCCTCCTGTTACACCTCTCAAACCTACCTACTCTGAATGACCTCATAGGTCCTAGTGCTTGGCCTTTGGCCTAAACTTTATATTCCATTCCATTGCATATTCCATTTTAAAGCTTTTTTACCTTTATACAGTCTGGAAGTTGTGTCATGGCTATAATCATTTTGTAATGAACATAATAATGTGTTTCTATCGTCATGAAGGTATAAAAATTTTCAGTGCAGTTACACAGGAAATTACAGTTTTAGTTTTCTGTAAAAGAAAGCTGTTGTGCCGGCTATGTCTGTCCGTCCGCACTTTTTCTGTCCGCCCTCAGATCTTAAAAACTACTGAGGGTAGATGGCTGCAAATTGGTATTATGATCATCCACCCTCGAATCATCAGGCTTACCAAATTGCAGCAGCCGTCTAGCCTCGGTAGTTTTTATTTTATTTAAGGTTAAATTTAGCCATGATCGCGCGTCTGGTAACGATATAGGACAGGCCACCAGCGGGCCGTGGTTAAAGTTTCATGGGCCCGCGGCTCATACAGCATTATACCGAGACCACCGAAAGATGGGTCTATTTTCTGTGGCCTTGATTATACGCTGTAGGGGTTGTACAGAAAACTCGATTGCGAAGAAGAAACTTTGGCGCATTTTTTACTTATTTATATCATTCTTAAACACATAAATAATGTGTAAAACTGGTCCTGTTTTTAGTAGTTATTATCTTCGATGATAATCGTCTTAAGCTAATTAGAAATAATCGATGATAATTACAATATATGCTTGCCATTTATTGCTACAGTTACCAAGTCATGTCATGAAAGATTTTTATACTGAAGGGAACAGCTGCCAAGTTCACATAAGTTATCATGTGAACGTTGCGCTCAACATATAATTATATGATATTTCATGTTTCAGTGAACCAAAATTTCTCTGTTTCTGCTGATTGCTCTCTCTCTCTCTCTCTCTCTCTCTCTCTTAATGCAATGAACCAAAATTTCTTCTCTCTCTCTCTCTCTCTCTCTCTCTCTTAATGCAATGAACAAAAATTTCTTCTCTCTCTCTCTCTCTCTCTCATTGCAATGGACCAAAATTTCTTTTTGTTTCTGCTGATTGCCCTCTCTCTCTCTCTCTCTCTCTCTCTCTCTTTCTTATTCTCCTTCACTTTGGTCATTTGGCGCCATATTTTCTTTCGTTTGTTTATCCATGATTTTAAGTCAAGGAGAACATGGCAGACCTACCTCTTGAATCGAAGAAAACTTCCTGTACAGAAGGAAGCATATCTTGTTATTAAACTGACGTCCCTTTATCTGCCAAAGTATGCCAGCCGTTCTTCCCTTTTTCATAACGGCTAAAGCCCCGTAGTGGGGGTTGGGGGTAGTGCCGTCGGTGCCTTAGGCCCCACCCTCGCTGCAACCCCCTTTCGTTCCTTTTACTGTACCTCGTTTCATATTCTCTTTCTTCCATCTTACTTTCCACCCTCTCCTAACAATTGAGTCATAGTGCAACTGCTTTGAGGTTTCCCCCGTTACACCTTTCAAACCTTTTACTGTCAGTTTCCGTTTCAGCGCTGATAGGCTCAGTGCTTAGGGCACCCACAGTTGCCTTAAGGTCATAGAATGACCTCTTGTACCTAGATTTGTTAGATTTCTAGGGGGAAGAAGTTATTTATTATTTACTTTTGGATTTTGCTTGCATGCCGAGAGCATGGTATGTATATATATATATATATATATATATATGTATGTATGTATATATGTACATATACACATATTTCTGTGAAACACGTTTCCATATGTTCATTTCCATATATACATACATACATATATATATGTGTGTGTGTGTACATATACTGTATATATGTATGCATATGTATACATATATATATGTATGTATATATGTGCACACACACATATATATATAAAGATAAAATCCACGAAGGAAACGGAAACACTGGAGTGCTGCGAGGCCTTTCGACACTTACGTCCGTCCTTTACTTAGCAGACTGAATAAATATAAAAGTAAGTTTACAAAGAAAACTTATATAAATGACAGATGGGGATTATAAAGGAAACATATGTACCTGGAATCCAACACAATTGAAGAATTAGTAGAACTGCCAAAACATGGTTAAATATTTAAGAGGTTTTACAGAGGATTAGGATCAACCGTTCAGAAGCAGGGACAGGACAATTAAAAGATTATACAGGGTCGTGACTGACCACCCAAAAAATATTATATTAGTACAACAAAATAATTATCTTTTTTGTAAACAACAACGTAATATATAATATTCCATGTTTGGACTGCCCCTCTTTTTATATTGGCCAATCTAGCAAAGATTTAGACGTACATATTAAGCAACATAAGTATTCAGTCAAAACTGGACAAGCATCCAATGCAATATTCATTCATTTAAGTAAAAACTCTCACAGGATAAATTGGACTGAAAGTTCAGTGATTGCCAGATCGAAAGATTTCTCTTCAAAAAATCTATTGGAGTCCGCTATTATCCAGCTTACTTCCAGCGGTAATTTTAACCTTAGCCCTGGCATGTATTATTTGGATCCCTGTTTTAGGAAAATGTTCAAGAATGACCTAAAAGATAAAATCACTGACTTAATTACAAGTTAGTTACTTGATATATATTTTCTATGTATCCATATGTTTAATATAATTTTTTATTTGTAAAATGTTCATCTTGCAAAGATTATTGTTTACAAAAAAGAGAATTATTATGTTGTACTAATATAATATTTTTTGGGTGGTCAGTCACGACCCTGTATAATCTTTTAATTGTCCTGTCCCTGCTTCTGAACGGTTGATCCTAATCCTTTGTAAAACCTCTTAAATAATTATCCCTGTTTTGGCAGTTATACTAATTCTTCAATTGTGTTGGATTCCAGGTACATATGTTCCTTTATAATCCCCATCTGTCATTTATATGAGCTTTCTTTGTAAACTTACTTTTATATTTCTTCAGTCTGCTAAGTAAAGGACGTAAGTGTCGAAAGGCCTCGCAGCACTCCAGTGTTTCCGTTTCCTTCGTGGATTTTATCTTTATTTATATATTCAAGTTCCATATTTTCGTGATTCAGTTATACATACATACACATACACACACACACACACACACACATATATATATATATATATATATGTATATATATATATATATATATATTATATATATATAGTGTGTGTGTAGAAATATGTTGGTAGCATGGCCAGGATATCCCGAAATGGTATCCTCACGTGGTGCCCTGTACTGTAGGCATTACTAAATGGTGTTTATTTCGTCCCTTCAGCCCATAGCTGCGCCTATTTCTTAGTCTTTACTTCGATTTCCTCTCCCTTTCTCCAGTCGTAATGTCAGAAGTCTCTAAATATTGCTGCTTATGGCAACTGTGGGAGTTTTCTCCCAGTCCCACCTTCAGGTGCCTTGTACTCCATCTCATTTATTTTCTGGATCTTTTTAGCTTGTTCTCCAACCACTCCAGCTCCCTCTGCATTTTCCTTCTTGCTGAATGACTAAAGTTGTCCCAGTGCTTTGCTTCTTAGCCTAAATTCACTAAATTCCGAAATGGTACGACTAAATTCACCCCAGTGCTTTGCTTCTTAGCCTAAATTCCCGAAATAGTATGACTAAATTCAGGTCAGTGCTTTGCTTCTTAGCCTAAAATCCCTAAATTCCCTAAATGGTATGACTAAATTCACCCCAGTGCTTTGCTTCTTAGCTTAAATTCCCTAAATTCCCGAAATGGTATGACTAAATTCAGCCCAGTGCTTTGCTTCTTAGCCTAAATTCCCGAAATGGTATGACTAAATTCACCCCAACTCTTTGCTTCTTAGCCTAGATTCCCTTAATTCCCGAAATGGTATGACTAAATTCACACAATGCTTTGCTTCTTAGCCGAAATTCCCTAAATTCCCGTAATGATATGGATACATTCACCCAAAATGCTTTGCTTCTTAGCCTAAATTCCCGAAATGGTATGACTAAATTCACCCCAATGCTTTGCTTCTTAGCCTAAATTCCATAAATTCCCGAAATTTTATGACTAAATTCACCCCAGTGCTTTGCTCCTTAGCTTAAATTCCTTAAATTCCCGAAATAGTATGACTAAATTCACCCCAGTGCATTGCTTCATATGTTAAATTCCCAAAATGGTGTGACTAAATTCAGCCCAGTGCTTTGCTTCTTAGCCGAAATTCCCTAAATTCCCGAAATGGTATGACTAAATTCACCCCAATGATTTGCTTCTTAGCCTAAATTCCCTAAATTCCTGAAATGGCATGACTAAATTCACCCCAATGCTTTGCTTCTTAGCCTAAATTCCCGAAATGGTATTACTGAATTCAGCCCAGTCCTTGGCTTCTTAGCCGAAACTCCCTAAATTCCTGAAATGGCATGACTAAATTCAGCCCAGTGCTTTGCTTCTTAGCCTAAATTCCCTAAATTCCCGAAATGGTATGACTAAATTCAGCCCAGTGCTTTGCTTCTTAGCCTAAATTCCCTAAATTCCCGAAATGGTATGACTAAATTCAGCCCAGTGCTTTGCTTCTTAGCCTAAATTCCCTAAATTCCCGAAATGGTATGACTAAATTCACCCCAGTGCTTTGCTCCTCAGCCGATATTCCCTAAATTCCCGAAATGGTATGACTAAAATCAGCCCAGTGCTTTGCTTCTTAGCCGAAACTCCCTAATTTCCCGAAATGGTATGACTACATTCACCCCAATAGTTTGCTTCTTAGCCTAAAATCCCCTAAATTCCCGAAATGGTATGACTAAATTCAGCCCAGTGCTTTGCTTCTTAGCCTAAATTCCCGAAATGGTATGACTAAATTCACCCCAATGCTTTGCTTCTTACCCTAAATTCCGAAATAGTATCACTAAATTCAGCCCAGTGCTTTGCTTCTTACCCTAAATTCCCTAAATTCCCGAAATGGTTTGACTAAATTCAGCCCAGTGCTTTGCTCCTTAGCCGATATTCCCTAAATTCCCGAAATGGTATGACTAAAATCAGCCCAGTGCTTTGCTTCTTAGCCGAAACTCCCTAATTTCCCGAAATGGTATGACTACATTCACCCCAATAGTTTGCTTCTTAGCCTAAAATCCCCTAAATTCCCGAAATGGTATGACTAAATTCAGCCCAGTGCTTTGCTTCTTAGCCTAAATTCCCGAAATGGTATGACTAAATTCACCCCGTTGCTTTGCTTCTTACCCTAAATTACCTAAATTCCCGAAATAGTATCACTAAATTCAGCCCAGTGCTTTGCTTCTTAGCCGAAACTCCCTAATTTCCCGAAATGGTATGACTAAAATCACCCTAATGCTTTGCTTCTTAGCCTAAATTCCCTAAATTCCAGAAATGGAATGACTAAATTCACCCCAATGCTTTGCTTCTTAGCCTAAATTCCCTAAATTCCAGAAATGGTATGACTAAATTCAGCCCAGTGCTTTGCTTCTTAGCCTAAATTCCCTAAATTCCCAAAATGGTATGACTAAATTCAGCCCAGTGCTTTGCTCCTTAGCCTAAATTCCCGAAATGGTATGACTAAATTCAGCCCAGTACTGTGCTTCTTAGCCTAAATTCCCGACATGGTATGACTAAATTCAGCCCAGTACTTTGCTTCTTAGCCTAAATTCCCGAAATGGTATGACTAAATTCACCCCAGTGCTTTGCTCCTCAGCCGATATTCCCTAAATTCCCGAAATGGTTTGAGTAAATTCACCCCAGTGCTTTGCTCCTTAGCCGATATTCCCTAAATTCCCGAAATGGTATGACTAAATTCAGCCCAGTTCTTTGCTTCTTAGCCGAAACTCCCTAATTTCCCGAAATGGTATGACTACATTCACCCCAATACTTTACTTCTTAGCCTAAATTCCCGAAATGGTTTGACTAAATTCAGCCCAGTGCTTTGCTTCTTAGTCTAAATTCCCCTAAATTCCCGAAATGGTATGACTAAATTCAGCCCAGTACTTTGCTTCTTAGCCGATATTCCCTAAATTCCCGAAATGGTATGACTAAATTCACCCCAATGCTTTACTTCTTAGCCTAAATCCCCTGAATTCCCGAAATGGGTATGACTAAATTCAGCCCAGTGCTTTGCTTCTTAGCCTAAATTACCTAAATTCCCGAAATAGTATCACTAAATTCAGCCCCAGTGCTTTGCTTCTTAGCCGAAACTCCCTAATTTCCCGAAATGGTATGACTAAATTCACCCCAATGCTTTACTTCTTAGCCTAAATTCCCTAAATTACCGAAATGGTATGACTAAAATCACCCCAATGCTTTGCTTCTTAGCCTAAATTCCCGAAATGGTATGACTAAATTCAGCCCAGTGCTTTGCTTCTTAGCCTAAATTCCCTAAATTCCCGAAATGGTATGACTAAATTCAGCCCAGTGCTTTGCTCCTTAGCCTAAATTCCCGAAATGGTATGACTAAATTCAGCCCAGTACTGTGCTTTTTAGCCGAAATTCCCTAAATTCCCGAAATGGAATGACTAAATTCACCCCAATGCTTTGCTTCTTAGCCTAAATTCCCTAATTCCCGAAATGGTATGACTAAATTCACCCCAGCGCTTTGCTTCTTAGCCGAAATTCCGTAAATTCCCTAAATGGTATGACTAAAATCACCCTAATGCTTTGCTTCTAAGCCTAAATCCCCTAAATTCCCGAAATGGTATGACTAAATTCAGCCCAGTGCTTTGCTTCTTAGCCTAAATTCCCTAAATTCCCGAAATGGTATGACTAAATTCACCCCAGTGCTTTGCTCCTTAGCCTAAATTCCCTAAATTCCAGAAATGGTATGACTAAATTCAGCCCAGTACTTTGCTTCTTAGCCTAAATTCCCGAAATGGTATGACTAAATTCACCCCGGTGCTTTGCTTCTTAGCCGAAATTCCCTAAATTCCAGAAATGGAATGACTAAATTCACCCCAATGCTTTGCTTCTTAGCCTAAATTCCCTAATTCCCGAAATGGTATGACTAAATTCACCCCCAATGCTTTGCTTCTTCGCCGAAATTCCCTAATTCCCGAAATGGTATGACTAAATTCAGCCCAGTGTTTTGTTTTTTAGCCTAAATTCCCCAAATCAGATCAAATCCCCAAATGGTATGAAGTTTATATCATGTCCCAACTTCTCTTGTAGACGTTTCAGTCCATCTCTGTTCTCATCGGCTTCCACGTCCTGTTTATCAGCGAAAGGTAGCCTAAGAGTCTAGAGTCCGGCGGCTTATGGGTTATTTCCTCGCCGGGGACCCGGAGCAACATGACTTTACGAGGTCATCTTTTCTCTTCAGCCCTAGACGGCTGGGCGCACTCCGGGGAACGGGAAGGGAACCCTTCTCAAAAAGAGGGCGGGT